>VUQS01064007.1:0-18344 GCA_015108495.1 Heterochromis multidens
AAAGCTTGCATGCAAAGTACCAAAAAAGAAAGGAAAAAAAAAAAAGCCTAACCTGTAAACATCGTGCTTGGTGTCTGACACTCTGTCCTTCTCTATGATGCTCTCAGGTGGAAGGTAGGCAATAGTGCCACAGAAGCCGTCTCTACTGATGTCATCAGCCCGTGACAAGCCGTTCCAGCGGGCCAGGCCAAAATCAGATATCTGAGACAGAAAGAGATCAGATAAGACCCTCAAACAGAGCAACCCTTCTGCTTTTCTCATGAAGCACCACGGCAATGATGACTAACTTTGCCCGCTGACTATGACAGGCTGCTAAGCTCTTATTATGTGCTCTCAGTGGTATGATGAGGGCAACCCAGCCATGTCCCAGCCTGTAGTAGAGGAGAGGCCTTTCACATTTGTGTCGAGGAGTGCACACCCACCCACGCACACACATACACACACAGACAAGGAGATTTAATAGGAGCTAAATTAATCCTGTTGGGACAAGCCCAGGTGAGGTGTTTACATCCAGGTATTAAACTCTAGAAATGATGGTTCCCACCCATTACTTTCAGTACAGCTTAGCTGTTTAGAGGTTGGACAGAGGCTAAGAGACACCTGTCTGACAAAAACATGTGCAGGACTAATTTAAGAGTGATAAAGGGGAACAGAAAAGCACCTCATGGCTGGGATTCTTCCTGAAAGCCCCAAAACAAAAAGCTTTAAAACAAAGAGAGCTGTAGTTTGACTTCATGTCTGATCTTTCTTCTAGCAATTAAAACATGAAATCATCGCATTTCCATAAATATAAATATACCATAGGTTTTCATAGTCACTTATTCCATTACAGAATGGAAAAGGATGATGCAAACAATTAAAAACATGCACACAATCTAAACCTGAATCCAAACTAAACATTACAACAAACTGTGTGTGCTTCCTCCAAGCTCAGTTTCATCACCACAAATGCCACTGTGAGACGATAAGGCTGCCACGTCACGATAAACTCTCTACCTTGACATGATAATGAGCATCCAGCAAGATGTTGGCTGGCTTCAGGTCCAGATGGAGCAGCGGTGGGTTCATGCAGTGCAGGAAGTTCATTCCCACCGCAGTCTCATGGATGATGCGAAAGCGGAGCTCCCAGGGCAGCAGCTCATTGGCCAGCAGGGTCTCCAGTGAGCCGGTCTCCATGTACTCCATGACCAGGCCCTGGGGGTCATCACAGATCCCATATACAGGCAGGATGTATCGGAACTTGGCTGCCTCCATCTTTTTAGCTTCCTCAAGCAGCTCAGAACGGTCCCTGTGTTAAAAGAAAAAGAAAAAAATAAATAAATCACGGACTACTTAATACTCCATTTTATTGCACTTCTTGAGCCAGGCTCTGCTGCTCAGGATGACTAAGCAGTTTTTCACAGTGCATGCAAACCCATCCATCCATTTTCTTCCGCTTATTCAATTCAGGGTCGTGGGTGGGGATGTGGGGGTGCTGGAGCTGAAATCTGTTTCGAAGGTATTTGGGTCGTCTTGTTTTTAAAACAAACGCTTACACATTTCTCAGCTCATGGTTATCTATCAAACCTGCCCTCCCATAAAACATTAACATAATGACTCTGAAGTCATGCTTTGCCCATTAAGCTGCAATAGTTGGCATAACTTTTGTCCTAACCAAAATTCCTGGACAATACACATCATCCTTACTGAGCTCTTAGCTATGCTAAATATTTATGAACATTAACCTTCAAGGGTGTAGTGGTATGACCTCTGTATACAACCATAAACTATAATTAAGTGCCCTGATGGTTCTGCTCAAGACATTCCACCTTGGCCTGGAGAGCACGTGGGGCTCAAACCCAGCTCTTCTTCTCTGTTGCTCAACCTTTGCACAGTGCCCTTTATTAGTCTGCCGGCGCTACTAACATACCTCAAACACAACTGTGTGGGTCATTCATGACCTCAGTGCATGCCTCAAGCAAAGGTTGCTTTCAAAATGGAGCCTCTTAATGAGGACAGATGAGAGAGAGATAAATCACCACTCATGAGTTTATTCGTAGGAATGTGCTCCAAAGGCAGAATTAGATGAGCTGGAGTGGGAGTTCTGTGTTCCTATCATCAATGCAATGAAATTAGATGGACATAACAAACTCCTGGGCTCAGTGTATCTGATTACTTAAGAAAAAAGAAAAAAAGTATACCTGGTTATAATTGTTCTTTATGGTGAGTACAAGTAAAGGAGGTACAAAGCCCCCAAATCTGCCAGGTGGGAATAATCAAACATGTCATGGAAGAATGGGCAAGCACTTGTTTGCTAAATCCTTCATCTAATCCAAAGTGCTCCTCAGCAGCTCTGCTGAACCAAACAATGTCCCTGTTTTAACAGAGAGGCCTGGTAAGACCGGTTCTACAGCTTCTCATATTGTCTGTGCCATACAGTGGCAGCCTGCGACACAGGCAGACAAAGGTGGCTTTGAGTCCCTGCTGCTGGATGTCATGTGCAGCTCAATGACGGCTCCAATCAAATGACTGTTTATGCACTTTGCAGATGTTCGGGGGTGATAACATCTTTGGTTCAGCCTCAGCGGATGCTTTAAGCTGCTCCACAAGTTTTTGGGGAAGTCATCATGTCCTCAGTTCCTGTTTTGGTCACAATGACTACATAAGAAAATCTGACAGTACTTATTGCATCAATATTCCCGGGGATTGATATCAATGATGACAAATGATTCAATTACCCAAATGTTTTGAGTGAACAGATCATATTAGCTCTGCCCTATGACAGCTGGGATGGGCCCCAGCCCCCCAGTGACCCTGAATTAGATAATGGGAAGAAAATGGGTGGATGGATCTCATCAGTTAATATTTATAATGTGTGGCTGATGAAGTCAGTATGTGTATGCAGAGTTAAGAAGAATGGAAACTTTCAGTACACGCAGAATCAAACACTCAAAAAAATTTTTTCAAAATTTTTTCAAATTTCAAAAAAATATATAATACACTTATTTTCCTTTCCTTTGTGAGATCTGTCCAGAGCAAAAGAATGATTTATCAGTCTGAAATATGAAAGAGAATTCTAGACAGTGATATAATCTGTGGCATTTCGTAAATGATGAGACCACACTGCTACCCTTATTGAAATGTACATAATAACAACATTGTTTATTAGGGAAATCAGCAGTGAACCTTTCATTTTTGGCTGTAACTGGAATAAGCAAACAGCTCGCAGCACTGTGGACTTGCCCCAGAGATAAATCTGCATGCCAGTGCTCCCTGCAACACAACTTAACAGTGTCGAAATATCTAAACATGCCCTCTTGCTCGCTGCTGAGGCACCTTTACAGCCTCCATGGTGTTTCCAGCCTGGCAGAGGGTGAGTCACACATTATCTGGTGTTCACTTTTTCGTGATCTCTGCCTGTGTCTGTCTACCATTTGCCCATAAATTTCTTATCAAATGATATAGCTGAGCTACAAGGACCAGGTTAAGACTGGTTTCTACATCCGGTACTTAGAAGGACCAAAAAAAAAAAGAAACATCTGAACTATGCCAGAGGTGAATATTGAGCTACATTCTTTTACATCAACACCAGGAAAACATTAACACTTGTAGCTAAACAACTGTGACTTACTTATCATCCATATGAAGGCAGGGAGGGCACTTGATAGCCAGCCATGTTTTCCACTGTACATGCCGCACTTTGTATACTTGTCCAAATCCACCTGAGCCTATTTTCTCCCAGCTTCCAAACTCAGAGGAATCAAAGGTCCTTAACAGCCCCATATTCCCATGTGGAGAATCCGGGACATCCATATCCATGTTGAGAAACCCACAAGCAGGGTAAACTCCTTTTTCTTGTTCGTCTCCAACCACAAAATCTGGGGGAAGTGTACACACACACGACCTACCTACTTGTGGGCTCTTCCTTGTTTTTCCCCTTGTCTAGCTCAGTGCAGCTCCTCCCACTCTTCAGGTGAAAAGAGGGGCTGGGCCTACTGCTGCACTGTGACAACACAACCTGGTTTTTAAACACAGGGTAGAAATGGAAAAGTTCAATGGAGGAACTTGACAGGCCACACTGCACCACACTTCCACTGAAAGGCTTTATACAACTGTTTTCCAAATGCCCCAAAGCCCCACGCTGTCTCATATGTCTGACAAGAAAACAAGAGAATAGTCTCTGTAACAAGCCCGAATACATGAACTAAGGAATGTGCCATTTCATAAACACACCTTTGTCCCACTGTAGCCCGTTTTACAACTAAAGCCGCCTGAGGTAAAAGGGGAATTTGTTTCAACAATAGGTGGGTTATGTGATATTGACCCAGTGGTTTTAGAATGTGTGGACTCATCTTCTCAGCACAAATCTATCCAGCTGAGGCAACATTATGTTCTGTTACAGCTGAGGTAAGTCACTACCAGTGACAAAGCTCTATCTTACTTCATATATTCCATTCCTGTACAGGCCTTTAACTTTTCTACATTTTCTGCTACTTCATAGTTTATATATAGTATCAATAATTTATATATACATTTAAATAAATGTCTTCTGCAGATACCAAATAACTTTGCACTGCACCGATCTAAGGACATTTTATTCCTAGTAGTTCACATGCACAAAAGAGTTGGTTTCATATTGGTTGTGTGCTTAAGGTAAAATTGGATCTATTGGGGTTGCCAAATAATGTTTTAGACACTTTTTCTTTTTTGTACCTGTCCTACAGGTGTGTATTAGATTGTATATGTTTTAAGTTCAAGGTCAGAAATAAAATATCAGCATTGGAGTTGATAGGGCTTCAGCATTTTTTTCAAGGACACCTCTTGCACACAGATAGCTGTTGGGTAAATGATTCATTTTTGTGTTATCGTAAAAAAAAAAAAAACAGAGTAGTGGAGATTAAACCTACGTTATCTCAGGCTGCTCTGTTTTAAAGATTAATGCGTATGTAACAGAATTTCTCTTTCATATTATACTTTAGACTGACTTTAGTTTTATGAAATCATGCAAATATTTTCTGTGATGTCGCTTCAGGGAAACAATTTGTTGTGAGCCTCAAATCCCAAACACTGGATTCAAATTTCACTCAAATGAAGGCCTTTGTGTCCTTGTCCTTACAATATAGATTTTGATCTGGAGGCATCTGTTCTTTCACTTGTGTGGCGGATGGTACATGTGAGGGTAAAATGCATCGTCTCTACAAACATATGTATTTGTTCTGTGTTGCTGTTTGCCATCAGTGCCTGACAAACAAACCTCTCTGTTTACCTCTGCTTAAGATGTGATATCACCTTACCCCTCCCTGCGCTACAGAGTTAATGAGAAAACCGGAATGACCGGGTATGAGGTATAAATATGTCATCTGGGAGGCTGTTGGGACAATAAGCAGATCTCACTGGTATGTGAGGAGCCAGGCAGCCTGCTGGCTCTCATCACTGCAGCAGTTATCACTGTTCAGCTCCCTGAGGCTACAGCTCTGCAGAAACACAGGGGCAGCATTTAGAAGGTGAAAGCTGAAGGGCCGTTTGAGGTGTGATACCACTTGGCATGTATGTGCTCTCTCTTGATCATTAGAATGAAAAAAGGAACTCTTATCGAAATGGTAATTAAATGTGCTCTTTTTATCTGCTTTTACTTATCTGATTAAAAACAAGAAAGGAAATCAGGACCATCCACTTTTTTCAGCTGTGGGAAGAAAAGGTTTCTCTTACTGCAAATTCAAATAAGTCTGACTGATCTGCAACAGGGAGCACGAGGTAGCTCCAACAATGTATAAACCTAATAATAAATCATTGTCTAATTGATATTAAAAAGACATTAACGACTGCAGTCTTACAGTTTAAGAATGCCATAGAGGAAGTCTCAGCCTGCGACAGTGCTGGTAGATTGCAGCCTGTGTATGTGCTGGTATGGTATTTACTTCTGACATTTTTGCAGTATGTTTTGTTCTTCCCATCATGCACTTTGTTCCCTCGGGCAGTTCCTTGAGGCATGTGTGTGGGCACACATATTATTGTAAATGCAGAAGGTGGTGGCGTGTTCATGAATGTTTAAATGAGTGAACTACAATGGGTGCCAGGAATTCAAAGTCTTCAGTTGAAGATAAATATCAAGTGTTTGTTAGTGTAACATTATCGCCATCTACTGGAAGCAGTTTCATATTAACCCATTAAGCTCTGGGATGAGATATGAGGGCTCATGTGAATAGAAAAAAACAATACAAAGCCAAGCTAATTTGACTTTCTGTGACTTTCTAAATATTAGACAATCTGGGTCATTCAGTCTCACGCTTGTGCTTTTCTCTAGATGTAGGTCAGTATTCCTGTTCTCTGTGTGTCCCCAGGTCAGCTATGCTTGAACAACATTAAACGACAGATCTGAACCTTTGTGTGCTCATGCTCCAGGTTTATTAAGGATCTTAAGGATATTAAGTAAAATATCCTGTTCCAGCTTATCCATCATACCGCTGTGGATCATGTTCTATTTGACAGTTTGTTAACCTGACCCTCTAACCCAGCTTTATTTGATCTTATGCTATTGTTAAGCATTATTGTGGGGTTCACAACCTCTCTGCATATGGTGAGGATTTAAGGGAGGATAAACTCATTTAAACTTAGGTCTTACTTTGTGTCCAATTACATCTTTTCGGGGGTGCAGCTGTAGTTCACCTGGCCGAGTGTTTAGCGCATGTCAAGGCTGACCTGTGCAGGACCTAAAAAAGATCCCATCCTATTGCGATTTCCAAAACACTAAAGAACACATCTTCATACACACACAACCTAGTTAAAAAAAATCTCTGACATTATTTGAAAATGATTAAGCAAAATACAGTACATTAAAAGTAGATTAGAAAAAAATAACAATTTCAAAGTATTCACACTAATAAAGTCAACATATTTCAACTATAAATATGTAGGGATAAGACTTGCATGTAATAAGGTCTTCAAGTGCAGTCAATGACAAATGATCAGCAAAAAGGCTGTGGTACCTCTGTTATGACTTCTGCAGCTGCTGTAATGTCAGAGGAGAGATCAGAATCCCCTTAAGTCTCTGATTATGTTCCCTTAGCAACAGTCATGTCAGTTGAGCAGGTCCACAGCTCTGGTCCAGAGGAGCTTACTACTCATCAGTGGCCAGATTTAAAAGGTAAAATTTGAAGGGCTGCTTGAGATAAACGGCAAGTGGGCTGATACTCTACTGAGCACTCAAAGCACTTTTACTACAAGCCTCATTCACCCAGGCACACACACATTCATACAAATGCTTCTTTCTATACCTAAGCACCTTGTCTAACAATCACATGCACACTCATACTCTGATGGATGAATCGGGGGCAATTCAGGGTTCAGTATCTTGCCTGAGGATACTTCAACATGCAGACTGGAAGAGGCAGGGATCAAACCACCAACCTTCTGATTGGTAGACACCACTCGCTGTGTAGTCTTCCTTGTGGTTCCTAGAGTTTCCAAAAGTAGAATGGAAGGAGAGTCAGGAGACAGACACCTTCTTTTAAGATTAAGCTTAACACTTTTCTTTTTGATAAAGCTTACAGTTAGGGCTGGATGAAGTGATCCTAAACCATCCATTAAGATGTTTCCCATGATGTACTATGCATCATGGTAAACAGGATGAGCTGGTCCACTTCCACTCCACTATGCATGTCATTACCTTTTGTCTATTCTCTCCTGTAGTTTGTGTTTTGTCCTGTTTGTGGTCTCTATACTCCTCTTTTCTGTCATCACTTCCCTTCAGCCTCAGGTGGATGCCTCTCCTTGGGTTGTTGGAGATCTCTTCATGTTACAAGGGAAGCTTGCACTACTGAAAAAATGTTTTAACTAAAATTAATAATGTATTGATAACATTCTAGCCAACATACCAGATTAAAGTGATTGACCAACAAGAACTAAAATTATTCAGTCTTTGCTGAGTTCATAAAAAATTAGGAAAATTGGAAGATTGAGCAGAATATCATGAATAAATGTTAATTCAGGAGTTGGATAAAAACCAGTAGCTGGGACTTTGCTGCTCCTTGCATTGCCAGAATGTAACCGGGACTCCAAGCCTTCACAAATAACTCTGCACTCTTGGTAAGAGTTCTTTCTCTAAATGTGTCAAACTCTTATCTTAAACTAAACACAATTCAGAGCTAAACTAGGAGACTGTAAAGTGCTCAAGTTTTGTAAAACACTGAGTCAGTAACTTGAATGAGTGCTTGATTAATGTACTTATAAACTAGTGAGAAAGCAATTATATTCAATGACTCTCAGTTATAAACTATCATACCACTGGATTATTCTGTGTATCATAAAAGACAGTTCATTTCATGACTTTGAAAAACTAAAAGTAATCTGACTGATTCTCAGATTGCTCTATTGATGTACAAGTACATTTCAATTAACTTTTCACACACATTCCCAAAGGTTTTAGCAAAACATTCAGAGGACAAGGTGTTGTAAAGTCTCACATAAAAAGTCCAAGATAAACATCTGTTACACAGACTTGCAATGTAACCTGATACTGAATAAATGTCGTTGTCTTACATTTATAGTAACAGACAGACATCACAATGCTAAGTGGACTTATCTTAGCCCTAACTGAATGATATATAGCACCTAAAGTCATCATACTATGGCAAGGCAATGTTCAAAGAAAAAGCAAAGGCCTTATTACTAGGACAGTCGTCAGTTCAGAATATTGCACATGCCTTCCTCCTAACACGAAGTAGTCCACTGATGCTGAGAAAGAAATGCAGGTGTTTCAAGTCGAAGGTGGCTCCATAGTGTAGTGGTTTGTACATTTGTTAGGCAAGCAAAAGGTTGTTGGTTCATTTCCAGACAGAGACCCAAATTCCCTTTGAGATTGCATCTGGCATAAAACTCTGCCAAATCAAACATATTATGTGACCCTGTGTGATGAGGGAGCAGCTGAAAGTTGTTTTTTATTTTGAAAGTCGAATATATTAATTTTCACTGTGTGTCCATTTGGTGTGCCTGTAATAGGAAATAAATTTACAGCATATTCTGTTCTGTGTCCACTAGTGTCCTAACCCAATTTTTGTGGCCAGGTAACCTCAAAGTGGATTTTCTCCTTCAGTTATAATAGATAGAAATAAGTTAAAAGTAAAACTCCTTTTTCAATGTATAAAAACACGGTGGGAAAAAACCAACAGAATTAATTGTCCCAAAATGCTTTAGGATTACAAAATAATTTTATCATTCATCATTTTATCTTTTTTTTTTACAAATAATTTGCAAGCCTGTTTAACCGACAAAAACAGCTGCAACATATCCTATCACCTTTGCTTAACACAATGACTGTATAAAAGACCCAACACGAGGTATTGTCCTGCCCCCTTAGCAACCTCAGACTAATGACTGTATAAAAGATGAGCGCCGTGGCTCGAATTCCTCCCACTGTACAAAAGTGAAGCCAAAATCTCCACTCATGGGGGTGCCATCTTGCATTTTTGGAGCCAGAGTCTGCACAATAGTGATTTGGGGTGGAGTCACTGCACCAAACTCCTGCCTACACACCTGGTGGATGTGACCTTCAACACACACGCCTTCACTTTTTTTGTAGCCCAGCTGCTCCAGTCTTAAAAGTCTCTGCTGATGGTTTTACTGCGACTGATGGCTTGTTAAATTAAAGTAAATACTTCCACGTCACTATATTTTAAATAAAGCACAGATCTTAACATACTATAGTTCTCCCAGAAAGCTAAATCTGTTCACCTGGATGTAGCGTTTTCAAGATGAACAGATTCAGCTTTCTGGGATTTCCTTACCTGGATTATTGAGCATCTATCAAGATACTATAGTTCTGTACAACATCATTCTGTAACTCATATCATCACCAGGCGTTCCCAGAAAATTGATTCTGTTCATCTGGACATTGCTTTGTCAGTGGGAGAAACATTTCACCACCCACCCAGGTGACTTCCTCAGTCTCAGCTGACTGCAGGTTTCCAACCTTATAAACAGTACATCTGCATAATGACTGAAACCAGCACCACTGAGTAACAATGGGCCATGAGGTCAGTTTCATGATCATTAATATGCAAATTGTCCACATACAGATGTGTCCGCCGCGGTGTGCACCTGAGGATTGACCGTTAAATTCGCTGTTTTTCAGGCGGACTTTGGCTCCTCAGACTCGCTGGCTGCATTATAGCTTAAACCTCACGAACAGACACGCAGCCAGCTGGCTCTGCACGATCCTCCGGGAGCTTCATCTCCATAAAAATTTGGATTTCACGCCGGACTCTGGCGGCTCCGTGCCAGCGCGCGGTTTGGCACGAAAGGGATGAAGAAAAAAAGTTTCAGTATTTTACTTAGAGAAGAGTTTCTGTCGCACACACACGGATGGAATATCAAACTAAAACAAACGTTTTAAGCGCGCAGGATTCTCCTCGGTGTGTGTGTGTGTTTCCGCTCATACTTACATCCAGCTGCCTCTGCAGCACAGCGGACACACGCAGACCAGCAGCAGAGTCAGAGCGCACAAGTGTCGGACTGCACAGCTCTGCGTCTCCATCCC
The DNA here is from genome assembly GCA_015108495.1 of Heterochromis multidens. Classification (NCBI taxonomy): domain Eukaryota; kingdom Metazoa; phylum Chordata; class Actinopteri; order Cichliformes; family Cichlidae; genus Heterochromis; species Heterochromis multidens. Next base: position 10,514 of record VUQS01064007.1, read on the forward strand.
TGTTCAGCACCGCATACTGACAGCGTCCCGGAGCAGGCTCATTAATCCCGCTGTGGGAGCTGCTGGTCCCACGGATCCGGTGATGGAGTCCTCCTGCTACGCTGCACTTCTCGATCTGCAGGAGAAGCAGCAGCAGCCTGGACCAGTCCGAGTCCCGGACGGTCCTCATTGGACCAGCTCAGGACTCAGCAGCTGACGTCAGAGCTGGACTCTAATTGGCCGGATGGGTGAGACGCTTCATGATAAAAACTCCGTCCTGACATTTGATCTCTGAGGAGCAAAGAAACGATGGAAAGAACTAGAAAAATCTACAAGTGTCTGATTTTTGAATGAGGTTTGGTTCAGGAGTTAACATCTCAGTTTATGAGGCCAGAAAACACCAAACTCCATTCAAATATTGATAATTTGAGTACTGCTGATTTTTTAAAAATGTGCACTTGGAATAATGAAGGAGACACCGCTGGAAACTACAAATTCCCACCAGGTTCAGCTCTTAAAAACATAAAGAAAATTCTCTTAAAGCGTCTTTTGTCAATGTGACGAAAGATTTAATAAATTAAATCAACTTACCGTCTTTTTCCTGAGCTTTCAGCCCCGTCTGTGGACCTCCAGGAAACTGAACCAAACTCTGATCAAATAAAAAGCTTAAAACTATCCTCATGATGATGATAATAATAATGATAATAATAATAATAAATGAGAAAAAGATGAGTTTTGTACATCATGTTTTATTAAATGTAATAAAGTCATAAGTGAGACTGTGTTTAAACAGCTGAGTGTGGGAGAGTGAAGAAGAGTTTTGTTATGAATATGTTCACAGTTCAGGATTAAAAACTTTTGAGTCTTTTTGTCTTCATAATTTTTATAAAGAGCAGAATCATCACAGTCATATAAATATTCATATAATCTGTTTTCAGCTTGTAAAAAGGCACAATAAACATCTGTAGAAAAATATAGAAATATAAGCAGAGTCATAAAATGCTTCTGTCTTTGGTGCTAAAACTGATCTGATATACAGAATCAGTCAGTGAGTGAGGTAATCAGAAGCATACAGACATGTGCAGAAGGTCGCCAAACGCCCAGAGACCAGCATCAAGATCAGAGGAAACGTCTCACCCACAGTTAGTCTGAATCAGGAAGTAGCTGCTATACACCAGAAACAGGAAGCTCCAAACCTGCAGTTCCTGTAACGTCCAGCAGAGGCTCCAGCAGTGAGTCAGTCCCCAAAGACTCCCATGTTAAAGTAAACATGTTTACACCCTGATACAAAAACTGTTTTGGTCTCTAGAGATCATTTCCTACTTCATAACAACTGTTTTTGTAACTCACCTGTTCAAATTGTATTAAGTCTTAAAGTTTGCATTATTAGGGGCGTGGCCTCTTTGACTGTCAGGTGGATGGTGACACAGGCGGCTGTAACTGTTAGCTGTCTGCTAGGCTTCACCTCAGCTAACTGGAGCCCCTGAACTGGACCTCTGGACTGAGTTTGTGCTGTTGGAGCCTTTTGGAGCATTTTTAATGCACTTATAAGCAGTGCGTTTGATAGTGATATGTGTTAGCGCACATTAGAAGCAGCTGGTACACACTGGAGAATTACTCAGGAGGATTTTTCAGGTTCTGAAATGGAAAATGCCAGCAGAAGGTCAGAGATTAGCGATCCTTCTGTTGGTATCTCCTGAAACTCTGAGCCTGCTTTAAAAACCTGTGAGCACACAGCAGAAACCAGCTGGGCTTTATCTGAAGTGAACTTCTCTGCTGATTAGAAGGCAGCGGCTGAGTCTGGAGACCTTCAGCATCTCCTCTGATTCGTGCTCCTGTTTTATAGTTCAGAGGATGAGCTGCACAGTGATGGCTGTACACAGTGAAGCTTCTGTTCATTCTGAAGAATCCACCTCCACCTCTAAGTCCCCTACACCTCTGAAGTCCACATCCTGGAGGGGACAGCTGACTCTCCCTCAGAACTCACCCGTCCTCTCTCAGGTGTTCAGTTTCTGGTTTTGGGACACAGGCGGCTCAGAAGGATCTCCGAGTACACCTGGTTCACTGGTCCTCTCACATGATAGGTCGGGGGTTTAGACCCCACCTCCTGCTCTGTGTCCAGCACAGTTGATTGGCTGCTGAGTGCCGGTCCAGTTCTGTTGGTTCTGGTTGTGTTGGTGTTGTTTGGCGGCTTCGTGGACCAAAACTTCTCCACCTGAGAAAACAGGATAAAGCAGGACATCTGAAGAGTCTTTGAGGATCATTTGAGAAATAATAAATGTATTGTTTACTGATAAATAAAGTTCTGTTACCTCGTGAAAGTGGCAGGCGCAGCGTCCCTGCAGGAACTCTTTGTATCGACCCATTGTGATGCTGAACGTGTCAATCACTTCGTACCCATGCTGCTTTGCGGTGACGATGATGTTGTTGTTCTCTCTGTACAGATCCTGTATCTCTGTCTGGAATATCGATCAATGAAAGCAGTTTTAATTCCCACAGAGCGGTATGAATGTGACAGCAGGAACGGAAACCTACCAGACTCAAAGACCTGATCCCGTCCACAGGAAGATGGAAACCCATCCCTAAAGACTTCACCACCACCAGGATGTTACTGAGAGACTCCCTGAGGAGGAGGGACAGAAATGACCCCATGTTACCATAGAAACCACAGTCCTGACCTCGTTAAGATCCTGAACCCTCAGCCCTGGGTTTGTGTCTTCTCTGAAAGGGTTTCTCATGTTACAGGAAACACTGGACTGTCTAGTGAGATGAAAACCTGAGCAGGTGTATCGTAGGGATCACTGTTAGGCCCTCTGTTCTTTAGATTTCAGCTCGGTGTAAACCCGTATGCAGATGACACTGTGGTTTATACTGTATGCAGGTGTTTTCACACTGTGTCTGCTCACCTGTCCAGCACCTCTCTGACTGTCCTCAGGTGATTGGTGTTGAGCCACTGGACTCCTCCCACCACCAGAACTGTCTGGTTAGAGTTCACCAGAGGCTGAGACCTTTACAGGCAGCAACAAGAAAAGTCATCAGCAAAATATCTCAACAGCTTCCAATCAAAGTCCTGTGAAGCTTCATGTAACCTGCCTCACAGGTGGACTACCAGGACCTCACCTGCTGAGCAGCTGCAGCAGTGCCTGCCTGAACGTGGGTCTCTGCTTCTTCTCCAGCCAGAACTGAGGATAGTACGAGTAGCTGACCAGAGTCCATCCTCCGTTCAGGTTCCTGTAGACCAGCGTGTCATGAGCTTTCCCCCATTCCTCCAGACTGGAGTTCACCCTCTCCATCAGGAAGTACATCATCCCACGATTGGTCGAGTCCCCAATAAACAACAGCTGAGGAGAGATGAGAGGACAGGTGACTCACCTCCATCAGGACAACTGTCCACAAATCAGAGAAAATCTGAGACCAAAGACAGACCAGTTCAAACCAGCTGATCAGCTGACTTTACCTTCCTGTCTGTCATACAGTCCTGCAGTAGGGGGCGGTCTACTATCGGGTGATAACAACCATCTGGCTGCCAGGCAACCTCCCTCCAATCACACGTCCTGTTGTCAGAACAGCTGAGGCATGGAACCACCCACCGACCTGTCAGACAGGTGAGAAACACACAGGGGAGACAGGTGAAAACAGCAGAAATAAGCAGAAGTCATGTGACTTTAATCTGACGTATTGTCTTAAAGGAGCAGTCTAACAGCAGGTCTTCAGACCTGGGACGTGTCCTGAGCTGCAGGCGTGATGTGGATTCTGGGAGCTGCTGTGGAGCTGAAGACCGCAGGAGCGACCCGGCTGGACCAGCAGACCACAGTCCTGCAGGACAGACATCACAAGGAACATCAAACTGTGATCAAACGCTGCAATCATCATTTCCAGGAAGTGCAGAACCTCCTGTGTTTGATTTGAGACAGCAGTACTCTGCAAACACTGCAAACTGTACACGTTTTACTACACGGAGCTGTACCAGTGGAAGTATCTGAACTGAAGTTTCTGTGGAGGCAGACTGAGATGTTCTGGACAGAGATGGATAAAAAACAAATGAACCCTCAGAGGAAGCCTCAGTCTGATTTCTGCTGAAGTTTCCTTTAAAACCTGAAAAAGGTTATGGAAAAAGTACACACGAACAACTCAAACACTTTGAACTTTAAACTTTTACACATGACTGCACCGTCTTTATTTTTAATCACTGGGTTTAATTCCCTGAAGGGTCAGAGGTCATATCCCTCCTGGATATCTTTGCTCTCTGAGAGTAAATCTGCTGTTTGAGGCTCCGGTCTGAAGCTATTGCTGTCAAACATCACGTCGTCTTCTTCATGTGCTCACTGCTTCCTCTCTCAGAGCTTCTCTTTCATCCTCTCTTTCTTCTTCCCCTCCTCTGTGTCACAGATCATTCCTCCGTCCTCTTCTGCTCAGAGGTCAGAGGTCAAGCAAAGCGATCCAAGCTCACCTCAGGGGCCCTGTGGGAGCCTCCAGGTCTGGCTTGTACTTCACAGCCACCGCCATCACAAACGCTCCCTCTTCTTCTTCTCCTGCTGCTGCTGCAGGTTTCATCGCCGCAGTGTCACATTCCTCACAGGGGCGGTGCAGCTCGCAACAAAGTGCGACAAGAAAACTTAACAGGGATTTTCTTGTTCGTACCTTCACTCAGTGTAAACGCTGCTCTGAGATCAGCTCCAAACACGCCACCTTTCATCCAGCAGCAGTGGGGCTGTTTGAGGCCTCGCTGCCGCCACCGCCACGTCGCCCCGAACTCTGACTTCATCGAGTCCGCGTCCACGCGCTCCTCTTCCTCACATGGACTCAGAAAACAGGAGTGAACATTTCAGCTTTTAAACTGAGAGCAAAAACTGAGGGAGAAGTATGGGTCTTATTCCTCTGATCAGTTTTATTTCTTTTACAGACGAATTTAAACTCGTGCAAAAAGATTCAGCAGAAATGTGCAAAAACTCCTGCAACAAAAAAGATTTAAATCTTTCAAAAATCTGTGAGTGAGACCTGAGAACACAAACATCAGTTTAAAAATGAAGACAGCTGCAACATCAGACAGTTTCTAATCCTCAGTAAAAACTTCATGACATCTTCAAGTAACACCTGCACCTGCTCACCTGAGTGTTTAAAGGTTTACTGAGTTATTTATTTCAGTTAGTCTGACCTGTTTTCATGTTTAAACCTGTGTTTGTATAATTCATGAGTCTCCAGGATATCCACATAATGACCCATGGTGTCATTGCTCTTTCTGTTTCTATGAAAATATGAAATATTGACTTTTTCCTGCTGATATTTAATGGAACTGAAACATTTGGGATATTTAAAACTGTCCTCTAAGTGTTTTTGTGATTATTGTGTACCTGTGGGGTACCTGCACCTGTAAACTGAACAGCTGATCCTGCAGATCCTGTTACATCATTACTGAAGTGTGATGATGTCAAAGGTGAAGTGCAGTAAAACACATGCTTTCCTTTGTGAGCATCATTTGTACAGTTTTTGGTTGAACTTGTGATAACTTCAGAGGCTGGACTTGCTGATATGATGATGATAAAAAGCTGAGACTCTTAGAGACCATGTAGATCATTTAAAAAATCTTTTATCCTCAGGATATTTAAACATTTATCAGGAATATTTGGGGGGTTAAAAAGATCAAACTCTGAATCTGACCTGAAATAAAACTGAAACCAGCTAAAAACCCTAAACTATGATAATGCTCTGGGTAAAAGACAGCATGTGTGTTTTCTTTGTTAGTGAGTGTTTTATTTAAATGTGTGAGAGTGGTGTAACTTCCTACTGATAGTAAATGCAGCATGTGTTGTTTTGGGCTTTTTAAAAAATGATTTATTCAGATTTTTATTATAGTTGAACAGTTTGAGTTTGTTTTGATATTTCATATTTTACATAAGAAATAATTTGATAATAATGTATTTTTAATCTTTTGTGTGGAATAATGAAGACAACAGTTTTACACTCACAGGAAGAAGATTGAAACTTTTATAATAAATCATGTCTGAAACAAAACTGTTTGCTTTGTGGAAAATTAAATGTTTGCTCTTTATTTATTTCTCAGATTTTTGCTGCGTGGATGATTTTTCCATTTAAAATACATTTTCCTTCATTTTGGAAGTATTAAAGTTTTTATTTACAGTAAATAAATATGTGATTTTTAAGGGGCGCTGCAGCTGAGACATTTTAGTTTATTTCACATACAAAACATATTTATGTACTCCCTATTATTATTGTTTTGAAATATAAAAATACTTTCTCATAAAACAACAAAATGTAGATATGAAAAAATGCACAGAAAATAACTGATGACAGAAAAAACTCTGCTTTCAGCTGCTTTCATGTTTGCTGTGAAAACGTTTCTGAAATTAATTCACAGATTTTATGGAGAGCACTGACATCCAGATTCAGACGGTTTAATATGTCACAATTTAGAGGTAAAAGCATCAGAGTGTGTGTGTGTGTGTGTGTGTGTGTGTGTGTGTGTGTGTGTGTGTGTGTGTGTGTGTGCGCGCATTAAGGACGGTGAAATCTTTGATCCATAAATAAATGAAAGAAAGACAAAGTGCTGAACACGGATGTGAAAGGAGGATTTGGGGTTTTTCCTCGGCTGCAGGAATGGGGGGAGGTGGAGGCTTGGCTGTTTGTGTTGTGTCAGCATGAATCCATCAGAGAGGTACAGAAACACTCAGATTATCCTCCCATGTGATCACAGAACTGATCTCAGGTCTGAGACTCTCAGTAAATCCGGATCAGCGCTCATTAGATCATTCAAGCTGCCACCGCCTCTCTGGGAAACGCAGACCTCCAAACAGAGCAGTGAGAGGGAGGAGACTGAGGAGGAGGTCCGACCGATGGAGGAGAATCAGGAATTCAGACAGAGAAAGAGAATCAAACCGACGTGCAGGAGTCCAAACACATTTCACAGGCTGAACAGAGAAATGGATCAGCTCATTTTCAGTCAGATGTCAGAGACAAAAAGACGAGACAGAAACACCAAAATAAAGAAACAGCTGGTGGAACATCTGCCAGCTGATGGGGTTAATTAATCAGAGAGGCTGTGAGGGCAGTTTGTCAGCAGAAAAAGATACGTGAGCTCACTCCTGTTGTATCCTCTACACCGGCTCCCAGTAGGTTTAAAGGGTTAGGGAGGTGGGTGTAGGTGGATGTAGGTAGATGTTGTTGGTGGGTGTAGGTGGATGTTGGTGGATGTTGTTGGTGGGTGTAGATGGATATAGGTGGATGTTGTTGGTGGGTGTAGATGGATGTTGGTGGATGTTGTTGGTGGGTGTAGATGGATGTAGGTGGATGTTGGTGGATATTGTTGGTGGGTATAGAAGGATGTAGGTGGATGTTGGTGGATATTGGTGGATGTTGTTGGTGGGTGTAGATGGATGTAGGTGGATGTTGTTGGTGGGTGTAGATGGATGTAGGTGGATGTTGTTGGTGGGTGTAGATGGATATAGGTGGATGTTGTTGGTGGGTGTAGATGGATATTGGTGGATGTTGTTGGTGGGTGTAGATGGATATAGGTGGATGTTGGTGGTGGGTGTAGATGGATGTTGGTGGATATTGGTGGATGTTGTTGGTGGGTGTAGATGGATGTAGGTGATGTTGTTGGTGGGTGTAGATGGATGTAGGTGGATGTTGGTGGATATTGGTGGATGTTGTTGGTGGGTGTAGATGGATGTAGGTGGATGTTGTTGGTGGGTGTAGATGGATGTAGGTGGATGTTGTTGGATGTTGTTGGTGGGTGTAGATGGATATTGGTGGATGTTGTTGGTGGGTGTAGATGGATGTAGGTGGATGTTGTTGGTGGGTGTAGAAGGATGTAGGTGGATGTTGGTGGATATTG
>VUQS01064011.1:0-18730 GCA_015108495.1 Heterochromis multidens
CTCATGGTGGGGGCATGGACTCCTATAGCTGGTGATGTGCTGCAGGTCTCTCCAAACTGATGCGGGGTCATTGGCTGAGAAGCTGTTTTTTAGCTTCTCACTGTAGCTCCTCTTAGCTACCCTGATCTGCTTGCTCAGCTTGTTTCTGGCCTGCTTGTACAGGGCCCGGTCCCCGCTGCTGTAGACCTCCTACTTGGTCTGGCGCAGCTTCCTCAGATTTGGAGTGAACCATGGTTTGTTATTATTGTATGTGCAGAAAGTCCTCACAAAAACTGATGATGTATGATGTCACAGTGTCAGTGAGTTCATTTAGGTCGGTGGTTGCAGCTTCAAAAACACTCCAGTCTGTGCAGTCAAAGCAGGCTTGTAATCCCTCCTTTGACTCCTTGGTCCACTTCTTCACAGTGCGACAGGCATCCTTTAAAGCAGTGTAACAGTGGTCCAGTATGTTAGCGTCCCTGGTGGGACACTTAATGTGCTGTCTGTATTTTGGAAGTTTGTGGGTGAGGTTTGCGCTGTTACAATCCACTAGAATAATGATGAGGGAGTCTGGGTGTTTTTTTCTCCATGTCAGTTATCTGGTCAGAAAGCTGTATTTGAGCCTCTGACACACAGGGTTGTGGTGGGATGTAAACACAGAAAAAAAAAATCAGTCTTCATGTGTGACATTAGTCGGTTGGTAGAGGTGATTGTGCCGATAGAAAGGTAGGCTCAGATGGACAGAGCACAATGGATTTACTATATGCTTGCTGTAAGTACATGTTCATGTTTTTTCAATAGCTGTCATAAGTAGCTCGTATTGGAGATTTGTAAAAAATAAAATGCTATCTGCAACTAGGAACAGCTGTGATCGCTCAGCTTATGGTTCACCAAGAAAACTCCACATCCACTGGCAGAATGGAGCTAGTTGAAGCAGTGAGCTAAAGTGTGTGGGAGTCACCTAGTTACCAGACTTTAATTACTGAGCATATAAAACTTGGGTTACTTGTGTTAATAACATATTTCCTTTCTTTCTTTCTAACTAGCCACTGTCTTTCCTTCCTGTCTTCTTGCTCTCTGTTCCTCATTCTGTGTTAAATGTGAACAACACCTTTAAATGTTGAGCTAAGTGTGATGACTGAGTATAGAGGACCTGTCTCACAGGTTTGCACTGTATGAGTTTGTCCTGCATGAAGACAAATTTAGACCCTGGGGGCTGAATTTCTGGTATGTGCAATTCCTGTAGAAAAAAGAATAAGTGTTATGGTGACATGAAGCAGTACAATGCTTTGAATGTACTGTGAAATGTGCTTTAAATTTTTATTTCCATCTGAATGTATGGCATGATGGTATAACATTGTTTATGAAGTTACTGTTAATTATGACAGTCTCATATAATGTGACATTGGGCCCCTGGAAATAAAGTTTTCATAATTTCCTCTCACTATTTGTTTTCAGGTTTCCATAAAATCACTTACAGTATGTAGCTGGAGTTCTTTTGGCATCTGACAGATGTTTTTTCCCCCCAAAAAGATCTGGAAGAGATATGGAACAGATAATTAAAGATTAAGCCAATATTTACAATAACAAGGGTCATATTTTTACTTCATACTCAGTTCTACTACCTGTCAGACTCTACAAGGCTGCTAATGTACTCATGGGTTAAAGTACTCACAAAGTTTACTTCTTTGAAAATCTGTTGATAATACATGCATACTTATACTTCAGTAGGGTTTTGAATGTTAGACTCTTACTTGTAATGGAGCATTATCTCAGTGTACTATTAATTTTACTTAAGTAAATAAATTCACGCGTCACTTCTGACAGAGGTAAGACACTGTTCCAGATAGGCTTCCCTACTTTGTCTGCCTGGGCTTGGGAGACAGAGGCATTTACACAGTTACTCTGCTATTCACATTTCATAATTCCTTTAGTGTGACATAACAAAGCAAGTAATTTGACCATTCTTACATTAAGCACATCTGAACATTTTCCAGCCTGCCTCTAGACTCTGAATATGTATTAAAGTCTGGTAACTAGATAGTTAGAGGGAATTACTGTAAGCTAATTTCTTGCTGTCACTCCAAGTTTTTTTTATATTATATTATATTATATTATATTATCCTGCGTTAAGGTTATACTGTGGGTTTCAGGCACATCATTCTGTCTTCTAGTTAGATATCAAATCTTCCAGTGACTCCCACCTGTGAGTTTTTTTAGCTAGCTGCTTCAGATAGCTCCTTTCTATAAACATGTACTTTCAGCAAGCATATAGCAAATCTATTGTGGTGTGGATCTGGTAGCTGGTATAGTAGAAGTGTAGCAAAAGTCACGTGTAAAAAGACAGCCAAGTGAAAAGCTGGGTGACTTGTAATTGATGACTTGTCTTTATTTTCAGTGCTTCCACCAAAACTTTAAGACTTTTAAGCCATTAATATCTGCGCACGCTTACATATTTATTTACACTTTTACAAATCTGATTACACACACTAATCTAAATAGGCACACACAGATCACAGTACACACTCACAGGTCAGAATACATACACACATCTGAATATGCACACATGGATTTCAATACACACACACATATTGAAATACACATATTGAAATTGAGATACACAGACACACACACACACATACATTTTTGATACAATAATAGCCTCATAGGCTACTTGATGTAATGTATTGTATCATATCATATAGCTGACGTCTGACATCTAACCACAAGGAAATATTGTTCAAATGTCTGTTTTTCCATTTGCAGCAGGAGAAGCCCAAACTAATCGATCCTCTTGACTATGAGGCTGTCATCTCGGAACTGGGGGATGAGTTGAAGGAAGACCCTCTCAGAGACCTGCTCCTATTTCCTGACAATGATTTCTCAGTAAGTATGTTTCACTGTTACATGTGATCAGAGCAAAAATGTTCTAAAATATTTTGAATCCTGCTTTTCTCCTTGTAGAGTTATGTTTTTGAGATCAGGAGGCATTTCTGCTAAATAACCTATCAAATGTTTAACACTGAGTTATTGGACTGTGCATAAAGGCAAAAAAACTGGTTATTTTAGCCCATTTCTATGTGGTTGCCATGCAACCTGATTGCATTATAATATATCATGCATAACTGAAGTTTTGTGGATATCAGTGAGCTGTTATTGTGGTGAAATGAAACCGATACAGTGGTTTTCTAAGGTGTTGTAGGTGCAGAAATGCTAAAAACAGATCATTTTAGCCTGTTGCTAGGTGGTTGCTAGGCAACACAATGATGTCATAATATCTGCTATAGAGAAGAACCTTCAGGGGCCTATTTTTAAAGTCTAAGTTGCTTTACTATATTATTAGGAGCTGAATTGGAGTTCTGACAAAATTTAAAGCTCATTAGAATAAAACTAACTTTACCAACCCCTAGCAGTTAGCAGGCATTTGCACCATTTTGTATTTGTGCACAATAACGATACCAAAGTGTCAGCTTTTAATTTCACAATAATTTACTGATGTTTAAAATGCAATATGTGCCACTTTCCATCCCAGCACGACACATTTACTCTCACTAATAAGGCATGTTGAGCATTGCGGTCTTTTCATTAAAGACAGTTATTTATTCTCTCTGGCTCCTTTTAGCTGTTTGTTCATTAGTATGTTCATTTATGTGCTAATGTGCTGCTGCAGATAGAGAGCCACTGCACATTAAAATGCTCTAATTAGCTGCTTGTGGTAAAGGGATTCATTTCCTCATGGACTCCAAAGTTGCAGCTTTAATGCATGATTCTGCTGCTTCTAAAATATTTGTGGCTAAAAGAAAAAGGCAGTCTTCTTAGATTTTCTTTATCTCTGTAGTACATTTCATTACATGTGAGTGAAACTGGCTGGGCAGAATGTCACTGACAAATAAAAGGCAGTGTACTCAGCGTATGGCCAGCCGATTGGACAAAGTAAAATCAAAGTCTGTCTCTTTTCATCCAAAAAGATTTAGTGCTGACATTTTTCATGGCTCATAAAATGTACATTTTTATTAATATAGCTGCATGATTCACATGTGAGGTTATTAGTTGCAAGTCCAGTCAGGGCTGAGAAAGGGAATGCGTATTAGGTGATTTGACTTGAATTATTCATATTCATGGCAATAAAGCTGGCCAGAAACAATTTCATTATTACCTTAATACACCAGCTTTTTGCTTAGCCTCTCATATCATGGCACATGAGGTATTACTATGTAAGGTATAAATTATTATAAGGAGTCTTGATAAGTCTGAGAGTCTGCTACCATGAGGCTGTAATTGTCATCCACGGTGGTGCTTCAAGCCAAATGGTAACATCAGCAGGCTAATATGCTCATAGTGGCAAATAGTTATATTGTTGTGCAGCATGTCAGAGGCAAAAAACAGTCAGTGTATTGTGAAGCTGTTGGGCCAACATTAGTGTTAGTAAATATGTGCATCACAGAAAATGGATCTTTCTTCTTTTTGCCCTGCCTGAGGTGTGACAACGGTACTTAAAACCATCATTGCTTTAACAATAAATCTGGTTCATTTTAGCAGCCACATTTTTATTTTGTCTTGTCTCCCTCCCCCCACCCTCAACCGGTCGCAGCAGATGGCCAGCCCTCCTTGAGCCTGGTCCTGTCGGAGGTTTCTTCCTGTTAAAAGGGAGTTTTTCCTTCCCACTCTTGCTAAGTGCTAGGGGGTCTGATTGTTGGGGTTTTCCCTCTATTATTGTAGGATCTTTACCTTACAATGTAAAGGGTTTTGAGGCGTGTCTTTGGGGCTATATAAATAAAATTGAATTGAATTGAACTGAGTTGAATTTTTTTTATCACACACAACCCTGAAAAGAATAATTGAATAATCAATAGAAAAATGAATGGATAATTTTCTATTATCAATAACCAGTGTTTCCCCTTGGAAGTTAGGCTCAGCAGCAGTGATAAATAAACCTTCTAGTGATTTATACATTTCTATAGAAGATGACTGCTTAAATAATAACCATACTCTCTACATGAGGGATTTACTGCATAGAATAGTTTTAAATCATGCAATAATTTTAAATAAAGTTTGTAAGGGTGTTGAAGGAAGGTGGCTCATCTATTTTCACCTGTCATTTTCTTCCCTTTATCCTTCCAGGTATCCACAGTGCCTCAGGAGAGACGCACTGTTAAATCAACTGTTCCCGAGGGGGCAGAACTACATGCTGAATGTCTGCTGGTCAGACAGGTATGTTGTGTGTCTAAGTGTGTTTGACACACTTAGACCTATAGTAGGCCCTGTGGTTTGAAATGACACTTTTTGGGTTCATAGTGGTTAGGTCTTTCAGTTTAGACTGACCTTAAAATAGGACATCCTAATACCAGCAGAGCAGATTCACCACAACTTTAAAATAAACCAGATGTGTGTGTGCATATCAGGGCTCGTTTCAGATCCACTAACCATAATCTCAAGCGCTCAGTGGAGAAGTAGTATCTGAGTAGACGGAAAGTCCCAAGACATTAATGTCACACCTCACTGAAGACTAGCGTGTGCAACTGACTCTCTTTGTGTGTGTGTATGTGTGTGTGTGTGCAGTTGAGCCTGAGCTTGATATTGTATTGCTTAAGTTGTCAAGTGTGTTTATAATTTGTTAATTTGTGACATTGTAAACAAATGCTCAAGATCTTAAAGAAGAAAGGAGAAAAGTTACATGGCGTTCAACAAGCAGACAGGATGTGAAACTAACTCACAGTCTCTGTGACTTTCACTGCACCATACACTCCCTAGGAGAGTGCTAGTTCAGCCACACTAACTAATCTTTGATGTAAAGATATCTGTATATTCAGGTTCTTCGGGGAAAGAGTCTTAATTCAGTTACATTAATTATTTAAATCTAATGACATGCACTGTAGTGCAGCTTTTTTCATTGTCTGTAAATATTTCAGCTGCTCCAGGTCTGTGTTTCCCAGAGAGGCCATCATTTAGGAAGTCTAATACTTAAACCTAATCTTCATCCTCTCCTCTAGGCCTGCAAGTATTACAACTCTGATTTAAATGTAGTCCAGTTCAAGTATGACGACTATGCTGGAGACTACCGCCTGCTGCCGAGGTAATACAGTACTGGCCTGAACTTTTATACTAATCTGCTGCGTATCACATGAACTGTGCTTTGTTCAGAAAATGTTTCTCTGCATTACTGTGTATTTTACAATAATATGGTGTAGAAATGTGGATTCAGGTTTATTTGACTTGACTAATGATGTGCTGAGTTTTTCTCATGAACACCCAGACCCATAAGTAGCTGCTAACATTAGCGATAACCACAATTTATTATCCTTAGGTGACAGGTCATTAGGAAGAACAAGAAGGTGGCCAGTGTTAAGTGAAATGGAAGTTCATGTTGAAGAGTGAGGGTGTTCAGCTTTAAGAAATATAAACTTTCAGACCTCCCTCTGTCCCTATTTTTGATTGTCAGTCATCCAGCCACATCCATTCAAGCAGTTAGCAATTTCTTTAAATCAGGCTGTCAGTCTGTCAAACAGAGTTTTGTCAGTCCCAGTGAGACTTACCCAGAGCAGCCCTGCTGTTACTGCTCTCAGCCACAGGAATGTCCCTATGCTATCCCATGGGTTGCCACTGTATTCTTTCAGTCAGTTCACATGACCTCTGAACTGACATCCAGGATGAGCTATAAAACAAGACATGCCTTAAACACAAGTACAGCGTTGTGAAAATATCATTCCATGAAGTTCAGTTGTCCTGTCATTTTACAAGTGGCAAACATAACTATTATGTTGTTTGTTTACTAAGCGAACAAGCTAACCAAACATTAGCAAAGTGCACATAGATTTACAGAACATGTTGAAGTGAAATACAGTCTGGAAGCCAGAGTACAATGCAGTTCTACAGCTACTGTATGTGTGTGGTTGTCACCGCTGGAGCAATCTTCATTTGTGCTTGCCAATATTAGCATTCCTGCTTCAGTGGCCAGCCCACAATTACCAGCATTTTTCTAAACATAGTCCATCATGAGATTTTGTCGGACAGCTTTTACGACTGTGTGACTTTTAGTAGAGGGTGGTTCCAGTGCACGGATTGCAGCCTCGCTGTCTGCAGCTCACGGCACACACACAAAGGCATTTCATCCTGTGGCTCACACACAAAGACGGGCCAGCCTTTAAAATCAGTGGAGCGGGACTGAGTAAGGGGACTGCCTATTGTTGACTCCTGACAGAAAACGATGGAGCAGAGTCAGCCACCCACAGTCATTTGCACAACTCAAAGGCAGCGCATTAAATTAATTCCAGAAGTCATTTTCTCTTTCCATCGGTATATTTCATTGCCAGAGATCCACATTTTTTCCCGTCATCTTCCTGACCTTTCCCTGTTTCCTTTTAGGAAACTGTACAAAGCAGAGAAGCTGCCATCCCACTCTTTTGAGATTGACTATGAAGATGTGGACAAAGATGAGGTCAGCAATGATGATCTTCTTCTCTGAAATGCTTTTTAGAGTGAATCCATTACATG
The DNA here is from genome assembly GCA_015108495.1 of Heterochromis multidens. Lineage (NCBI taxonomy): Eukaryota > Metazoa > Chordata > Actinopteri > Cichliformes > Cichlidae > Heterochromis > Heterochromis multidens. The sequence goes on from VUQS01064011.1 coordinate 7,471, forward strand.
CTGGTTACATCCTGAGGCTCATGTTTAAATTAGTTTATTGCAGCCTAAAAGCTGTTAAAATGTACTTTGTAAGATTAGTTATTATTACAGGTCAGCGGGAAGCTGTTATGAGCATAACTGGATGGATTCAAGTAGTCTAGAAATTCTCCTTTCCTGTATCGATCATCTGCTCCCTTGTATCAGAGGAATGAATGGAAAGCTAATGCATCTTTAACTGATCACATTTGTTGTTTTGCTTTGCAGGACACCACCTCTTTGTCATCATCTAAAGGAGGAGGGGGTGGAGGAGGCGGTGGTGGGGGAGGTGGAGGGATTGGTGTGTTTCGTTCAGGCTGGCTGTATAAAGGGAACTTTAACAGCACCGTCAACAATAGTATCACTGTTCGGGTGAGGAAGTGTCTGATGTTGTCTATTTTCATGCCCACATACATTTTTTCTGTCTGGCTTTTTCACTTATTTTTCACCCAAAATGGTTTGACTTTATTCTCTGAACTGTTACAGTCTGTTTGAAATTAAACTGGGACTTTAATTGATGACATATTTTTTGACACAATGAAGAAATATCCACATTATTATTTCTAGCTCAAAGTCCATTGTTAAAGTCCATACTAAGTTACAGGAAACTCAGAATATTGTTTTTGTTTTGTGCTCCTATTTTAACATATACACAAAATTATTGGTTGTCTATGACTTTTTCCTTCAGCTAGGGAAATAAATTTTAATCATATTTCTATCTTGACAGTCATTCAAGAGAAGGTATTTCCAGCTCACCCAGCTAACAGATAACTCATACATCATGAACTTCTACAAAGATGAAAAGATCTCAAAGGAACCAAAAGGGTGCATCTTCCTCGACTCGTGCACGGGTGTGGTACAGGTAGGCTTTAATGCATTCTGTACATGCACTCTACCACAAAAGATTAGGACAGACACGCCCTGCAACACTTCAGTTCATTATTTTTTTATTATTTCCCACTGCCTAATTATAAACTCTTTAATATTTTCATTTATATATCCATTGGCTGTTAGTACAGTTGACATAGTAATCCAGATAATTGAATTACAAATTTTCCAAAATGTGACTTGTGTGTGTGGCTTGAATTAGCAAAAGTGAAACCTATCAGACGGCTTACCCTAAGCAATAACGCCCCTGATTTTCACATCTTTAGGCCTTAAAACAATTTAAAAAGGTAAATTAAACACAATACAATTGTTGTAGTGTGTAAACATGTTTATATACTCTGTACAGCTGGGTATTTTTACATTTTTAACTAGTCCCTGGGGATTGACTTGCTTTTGGAGCCAGTGTCAAGTTACTCCAGGAAATCCAGTTTTAGCACTTCTACATTTGCCTGTCATTTTTCAGTCTGCAGGTTGCTGCTTATGTTATAGTGGTGTGATCTAAGCTTTAATTTGCAAAGACCTGTGCCAGAACACCTATTAATAAAACAAAACCTATTAGCAGGATAAAGCAGAATGAAGAGCACTACTGGTACTACTCACTGTACACTACTGAAAAATGTGGCTCAAAGAACGGTCACACAGAGCAAAATGGCCCACATTCAACAACTGCATATTTAGATACAAAAACTTGTAACATTTTCCAAAAACTGAACCTGACCAGATTTTCCTCTCTTTTCATTCATCTGCTAAAGAATAACCGCCTAAGGAAACATGCCTTTGAGCTGAAGATGAATGAGGTTACATACTTTGTGCTGGCCGCAGAGAGCGAGCAGGACATGGAGGAGTGGATTAGCACGTTGACCCGTATCCTACAGATCAGTCCTCCTGATGGACCAGCTCAAGACCGCAAGAGCTTGGACCTCAACGAACACCGGCAGGGTGAGATTGGTTCTCCTGTTGTAGCAAAGGCAATGGAAGGCGAAAGGGCTTATTTAAAAGAGACAAAGAAGAATTTTTTTGCATAATTCCAGCATCTGGATAAATTATGGTACCTTTAAAGGGGCATGGTTTTATAGTCAGTGTCAGCAGAAAATGTAACCTTTTTCTCTCTGTCTGACTTACTCTGAATAAATAATGTCTGTCATCTTGCCATGACCTTAATGGGGAATTTCTACTCAGTCCGTAACATCACTTTCAGGAAATTGGATCTGACACCCAAAAGTGACTCCACCTTGGTTTAGTACATCTGATGTGGTGATTAACAATCCTTGTGTGCCAGTTCTGTGAGAGGCTGGGCATGGATCCACTGCCTGTAACATAACAAAAAAACACTGATAGGGTATTAAAAATTGGTCCAGTGAAAAGTGAAGGTATGATGTAATGCCCTCAGCCGTCATGGCTCTGTGGTCTGTTAGCGTGCCTCTAAATCAGGCTGTGGGTGTGTGTTAACCTAACATTAATGAGCCCTTTTGTTCAGCCTGGCTTTTAGGAGAAATTGCTCCAGGCAGCTTGAAGGGTATATTTCTCCAGAAGCCTGCCTGCCTTATTATCCATGAATACCACAAATTGAGTCATATTTTATTCTGAGATGTAAATGCCTGTTGACTCTGGTTGTGTGTATTTACAGCAGTGTACTGCTGAAGCTATTTTAGAAAATGTTATATGATCTGTAACATAAAATGCACTGCTTAGATAAACTTCCCTAACCACTAAATGATGGCAGTCATCAGTCATAAATAGAAGTCACTCTCAGGAGTCCTGATTTTGTTTGTTTTCTCTCCAGATGTGTTTGACCTGTCGTTAAGTGACTCCTGTTTGCAGGAAAATGAAGAAACCACAGAGAATGGCATCAATCCAGAGCTAGCAAAGGTTAGCTACACTGACAGCTCACATTTTTCAATCAGTGCTATAACTCAACTACAACTACCTACACACAACGTTATCATATTTAAAGGTACATGCATGCACAGCAAACATCCAAGTGTCTCATTAACCACTGGTGGTGGCGTGTTTTCATGAACAGGTCCACAGCCAGTTGCATCTCATGTTGAACTGCTGCAAGTCTAACAGTGAATGCATGCAAATAAGCATGCCCATGATTATGTTCTTCCATGGGTCAAAACCTGATGATTATAATATGTGAAGAAACATAACAAGACTTTAGGAAAAAATATGCTCACTAGTCACCGTAAGCATGCTGGTTTTATGAGGAAAGAAATTTGTTGTGATTTTTATCGAGCTTAAAAGAAACACTAAACATAAATGTAATTGTATTTGTTTTCAAGAAAACTCTGCAGTCTATAAATCCAGGCCACCAGAATATGCTAGAAACACTCAAATCAAAGCAAAACTGGAAAAAATCATGCTATTTCCTGATATCATAAATTACACTGAGCTAGCAATTATTTGCACTCAACTGCTCTGTGACTGCCTCTTTCTGACCATCTTTCCTGCCATCTTTCCTGTTGCAGTATATCTCGGAGACAGATGAAGGAATTCGTTCTGCCAGAAGAGAAGAGAGGTTGAATTTGTTCTCACTCGATCCCGACACTCCTGTAAGTACAAAGGATTTAGCTAAACACCTCATTATAACCACTGTAGTTAAAAAACACAGTTTTTTTTTTCTTTTTACTTTATGCATTGCTTCACTTTGTAGTGGAATCAAATTAAGTTGGCCTCCAAGTAAATTGTGTTTCACCAACCACAGGCTCTGAGGAGCCCACGGACTGAACATTCATCCACTGAAAACACAGCAGTGCGTCCTTTTGAGGAGAAGCTTGGCAGGAGGTTTATGGTAACTTGCCGATCTCTCAACCTCATGCTACAAGGCTGCATCAACGAGAGTGAAACAGAACCAGTCACTAATGTGAGCATAAGACACACATTTTGCGTTATTGTGAAATAAGCAGTTTTCTTTATATTTAATCCAGAGTAGGGTTCTAATAAGAATAACCCTTTTAGGTACATACAAAAAAAGTATAGAAAGGTATTAGTGAATTGTGTTGAAGGCATGGAGAGGACCCATTTTGCTGACTGAAGCTATGTCAAATTTGCGTCTTGAGTAAATGTGCAGGCAGTAACCGTGCTGACTCTGCACCACTAGATCGAACCCTTCTTCGTGTCGCTGGCTCTGCTGGATATACGAGAAGGGAGGAAGGTGTCTGCAGACTTCCACGTAGACCTCAACCATGAGGCAGTTCGTCAGATGCTCGGAAGCCACAGTAACGGGACAGGGGATCTAAGTACGGGGGTTGGAGGTCAGGAAAATGGCTTGTGTTCTCCTGCTGAGAGGAAACTAGGTGATTGTTACCTCAGCCTGGACCTGGAGCACTGGCTTTGCTTTCCCAAACAGGTACAAGGACATTATGCCTACTTAGGTTTTATAGATTTAGTAAAAAAATGCTTTTTTTCCATCTCTTACTCTGTATTTTACATGTACATGGACTCTAAAATACTTCTTCAATGGTGTCCCTGCAGGCCATTTTCTCAGTGACCAACCCTCACACAGACATAGTGATGGTTGCAAGAGTGGAGAAGGTACTGATGGGAAATATTGCTTGTGGAACTGAACCTTATATAAAGAATACAGACTCCAGCAAGGTCAGAAACAAACTTTTGTCATTCTATATCATTCTGTCTGTTTGAATCAGTATTTAGATGGCTTCATGTCACATTTATATCAATCTCTGATCAATAACAGAGAACTAAACCTTTTATAGTGTCTTTAGTGCAGATGGGAAAAAGACATGCTGTTATTGTAAGGAAAATGGCTTAATCTAGTAAATGAGTTTAGACTGACATTTGCAAAATTGTTTTTCTGTAAGACCAGAGTTATCTTCATCACTGAATGCCAGTCAAGTTAGATAGTTCAGAAATGATGTTTTTCCATCATTAATCCCAGACATTTCCTGGCCTTCCCCACGGGCAGTGCTCCATGCGATCCTTGTTTAAGTGGCTAAGTGAATCAGCAGACATTCAAGCAGCTGCCAGAGTTACTGTATTAAATAACCTCTGATTTAGTCTGTCACTGTGTCAGGGTCAACTAGAATTTAGGTATTGTATTCAGGAATGTCAGCTGGGCCTTCTTGTTAACATTTCCCTCTGCACATGTTTCTGCTTTTGTGTCTTGAACAGACTGTTCAGAAGATTTTAAAGTCCAACAAACAGTTTTGTAGTAAACTGGGAAAGTACCGAATGCCATTCGCCTGGTCTGTCAGGTTAGTGTTTACAAACTTTTAAATGTTCCTTACTCTCTTTTCCTTATGCATTAGTAATTTACATCTCTTTTTTTCTATTAAAGGTCAGTGTTTAAGGATAACCACGGAGCATTGGACCGAGAATCTCGTTTCTCACCTCTTTTCAAACAGGAGAGCAACAAGATTTCCACAGATGACCTGATTAAGCTGGTGTCTGAGTACAAGAGGTAAGATGGCCTGTAGGCTTTGCCAGAAAAGTAGTCCGCAGACAGTTCGTTAAGATTAGATCGACATTTTACACAAAGTTTTATCTTTGCAGGGCTGAGAAGACAAGCAAACTACAGACTGTTCCTGGGACACTGGACATTGCGTTGGACTATATTCCAATGGAGCATCCTAGTATGTCCGCTGCTTAGCCTGCCTGTTCTCACTCATGTTCCCATTCCAGTCTCTTTCCTACTCCCTTTTCTCTTTTCCACTCTTGAAATACATTTGAACCTGTCTCTTTTTTTTTCAGACTGTGTGACATCCTCCTACATACCAGTGAAGCCCTTTGAAGAGCTGAGTAAACACCAGCCCACAGTGGAGGTGGAGGAGTTTGTACAGGACACCAGCAAGTTCATTCAGCCACATCGCGTCTACAAAAACCACATCTACGTCTACCCAAAACACCTCAAGTATGACAGTCAGAAGAGCTTTGCTAAGGTATGCCGCTTAGTATCATTTACCACAGCCCTAAAATAAAGTTTTCTGTTTTGTTTTTATATGCTGTATTTTTTTTGTTGTACAATTCTTTTGAATATGTTTGGTTATTAACATCACAATGGTCTTCTTGTTCAAGGCTCGTAACCTTTCGGTCTACGTGGAGTTCCGCAGCTCAGACGAAGAGGTTGCCAAACCCTTAAAGGTAGAAAGTTATGCCTTATGACATGCTGATGGCATTTATATGACTCATTCTTTTTCCATTTAAACTCTTTATATGATGGGAAACTGCTGTTTTTGCAGTGCATCTATAGCAAACCAGGAGGACCAGTCTTCACCACAACAGCCTGCTCCACTGTCCTACATCACTCTCAGAACCCCGACTTCTATGATGAGGTGAGGACTGCATCTTTTAAAAGAATAGAGGAGATTTCTGCAGTCATCACTTAAAAATAATTAGAATCTAGAAGTGGGTCAGCTTTATCAGCCTTTATAAAGAACGTGTTTTAAAGGACTTTCCTTCAGCACATAAATCATTAAATGCTATTCCGTCCTCAGGTGAAGATTGAGCTTCCTACCCAGCTCCATGAAAAGCACCATCTTCTTTTCTCCTTTTACCATGTCACCTGTGACATTAATGCTAAGACAAATTCAAAGAGGAAAGAGACTCTGGAGACCCCAGGTGAGATGTTGGTAGTTTTCCAGCCTGATTTTGTTGTAGTTGTTATTTTTTTCCCATTATTCAGTATTTATTTTATGTATTTTCTTTTTTGTTAAGTGGGGTATTCTTGGCTACCTCTGCTCAAAGAAGGCCGTGTGTCATCTCAGGAGTTCAACATCCCCGTCTCCTGCAACCTGCCCCCCGGATACCTGGCCATCAAGGAAGCCAGCAACACCAAGGTGAGAGTGAGGGCATAAATGGAAGGGTAAGAGAGAGGGGAAAAGAGTGTGTAGATATTGCAAACCTTGCTGAATAGTACCATTAATTTTTGAGGGAAGGGTATTAAACATTACAGTGTGTGATAGATTAGTTTGATATTTTTAGTGTTCATTCCTAAACTGTTCTTTTCCCTTTTGACAGAATGGAGCAGATGTGAAATGGGTTGATGGAGGAAAAGCTATTTTCAAAGTATCCACCAACGTTGTCTCCACAGTATACACTCAGGTACGACCATCATTTGAGATGTTGTGGTCTCCCCTCCCATTTTCTGGCTTTACTGAAATGGTGATGACCTTCTAAGTATGCCCAGTCTTTTGATCAGTGAATTTTGGGATGGGTTGTAGTCCCACATAACACTGAATATACATATATTTATTATATGTTGTGATTGAAATTAAAAAACACAACAAAAAAGATGGTTGGAAGTCTTTCTTTCTTTCTTTCCCAACCACTGTGCTATTGTGAAATGATTCAGAATGCTTAAGTGCCTTGTCAAAGTCTTAACCTCAAAGGAATACTTTAGTTTTCATTTTTTCATGTGTCCTCTCTGAGTTTTCTCCTGCAGAATGACAATGAACAGGACCTGCTTGTGTGCAATTGTAAAACAGGCATAACATGACAATTAACTATTCCTAAAAAAATATGCACTATGAAAACTTCTGCAAACATGAGCCGCAAATGCACAATCAGCAAAGGATAATGTGGTCATGTAGTGTGGCACATTACAAAAGGAAATGAACAGTTTCTTTACAGTTTGCTATCATGGGGTGTTTGAAACCCTGCACAGCAGTTTCCTGATTGACTAAATCTTACCTGTGTCTGACGTTTTACTTACAATACACTAAACTGGCTTCATAGAGAAAATGTAAAACCATTGAATGTTGACCAAAGTGCTTTATAAGACAAGTTAAATATACAGTCATATATGTAAAAATAAGAATAATAATAACTAGAATTAAAATAATTCTAGATGCTAGTTTAAATGCTTTAGGTATGTGCAGTAACACAGAAAATGAATGAATATGACCATGCCAATCACAATCTCATAGAATAGACATAATAATAATAATAGGTTACAAACATATACACTAGTGTGCTGATGTTTTTGCTATGAAGGGAAAGAAAGGCATTAATAGTACCACAAACACCACAAGCTTTTTTCTTTTACTTTTTGAAAATGTAAAATCCATTTCAGGTGTCTAAAGTAAGACTAAGACTGAACCACTCAATAACATAGTTGTGAGGTGCTGAAGTTCATATTTCAGCATTAACTGTCTAAAAAAGGAAGCAGTCCACTAAGTAATATCGCAGATGTTAGTTGCTGATTTTTCATGAATTCCTCTCTTTGTCAGGACCCCCACCTGAATCGATTCTTCCAGCAGTGCCAGAAGAGAGAGCTGGACCTCTCTCAACCTCCTACCTCCAACTTCCTCAACTGCCTGAAGGTCAGAGGAAAGCCGCTGTATCTCCTCAAATCTCAGTACTTGCGACTGAGACAAAAACCAGAGCCTTAACTACCAAACACTGCTACATATCCTAATGACTTCAACACTATGTCAGCACGTCAGACTTTTATCTGCCCCTTCATGGTTTCTTCTTTACTCTTTTCGCTCTTCAATCTTATCCACCCACTCCTCCTCCCTCGCTTCTTTTCCATCCTTCTCCAGGGTCTCCTCAGTATGGAGAGAATCCCAGTGATTGTCCGATTTCTGCCAGTGCTCTTCAACCAGCTGTTCAAAGTTCTGACTCAGAATGACAATGATGAGGTCACTACTGCCACCACCAGGTAGGCAGTGGTATTACAGAGGTCCTTAACACATTGATGTCAGGGTTCTGGGTTAATTCAGTTCAAGGTGATGAAAATCAGAGTGAGAAAAGCAGAGTAGTATTTTAAATTCCTGTTTGAATCAGTATATCCCCTTTTATTGACATTGAATTACTACTGTGTTTTATAATTTAATTAATCCAGACTCTTGTGAAAATTTCTACCAGCGATTAAAGAGAAACAAAGAGAGAAATGTGGCAGTTTCTGATATTATCTAAGAATAAAGGCACTGAATAAAAATCTCTGTTGTTGGTCTGTGTGTGCAGAGTGCTAGTCCACATTGTTGCAAAGTGCCATGAAGAAAACCTGGATCCTAGCCTGCACTCCTACATCAAGGTATAATAGAGGCGCGTGTGTGTGGTGAATAAAGTGTGTTTTTTTGTGTGTCTGTGTGCACATGCTCAGAAAGATCATATATTAATTTAGAAGTCTGTTATTTTCCACAAAAGAGTGGAAACCCTGCCCTGGCAATTTAATTTGTGGAGACAAACAAAACAGAAAAGGGAGCTTTATGTGTTTCTGTGTGTGTGTGTGTGTGTGTGTGTGTGTGTGTGTGTGTGTGTGTGTTTCTGAGTGAGTGTGTGTGTGTGTGTGTGTGTGTGTGTGTGTGTGTGTGTGTGTGTGTGTTTCTGAGTGTGTGTGTGTATGTTTCTGAGTGAGTGTGTGTTTCTGAGTGTGTGTGTGTGTGTGAGTGACATTGACTGTTTTGTATAGAACAGAGGTGGAGATCTTTTACATACACACACAATTGCTTACCCACACACATTCTTAAATAACCCCTGACCTCACAACTATTCCTCAAACCTGATTCTGGGATCCACACTTCCTCATCGTCAGTCTCGTTCCTGTAAGTTGGTACAAGTTCATGTTATTGCATGGTTTGCCTGCTTATATATCCCATCAGTCACTGCTCCAGCACACCTGATTCAGATGATCAGCTGGGTATTAAATGCGGCAGCTGCCTTTGAATCAGGTGTTTTGGAGCAGGGACGCACCTAAACACCTAAAACAAGCAGTTCCCAATACAAGAGTTTAGAAGACTGCTTTAGCTTTAGCCCAAAGAAAAGTGGACTAACTGCGTAATGTTGCTCTGAGGCAACAAATCAAAAAAATGCTGTTTTAGTAAATAAGTGAAATCAAAATCTCTCTTCAAACAACCAAATAAACATCTTATAAAAATGATAATTAGTCTTAGCAGCAGCTGGCAACGCACTTTTGGTCCCTGACGATTGCGCCACCACAAGGTCAAAGGTCAAACCCTCTTCTAGTCTTCATTTTACCAAACAGGGACACGTCTTGTGTCACTAAATAAAAATCAATCAATCAATCAAAATTTTAAAGGACAGTGAAATAACCAAAAATGTAGTTTGTTGCCTGAGGGCAACACCATGTCATAGAGGGTTATTTATGAAGTATCTCTGATTCTTTATGTTCCTGAAAAAAAAAAAAACAAGTAAAGCTAACAAGAAAAAAAGCACAAAAAAGAAATTAAAAGTAGGTAACATTTTTGCAAAGAAAGGATTTTTCTGTAAAATTAGAAAGTTTAGTAAAATATGAGTAATTTTCTTTTTGTGAAATAAGATTTTTTTTTGTGAAATGAGAACAATTTGGTACGGTGAGAAAATCACTGTAAAAAATACGGGAACAGACAACATGTTTAAAAAATATTAGGATGTTTTTAAAAAGTATGAAGGTTTTTATTTAAATAAAGTGAGAACTTCATAAGTGGGAAAAATGTGTAAAGTAAGAACATTTTTATGAAGTGAAACATATCCAATTCACAACCTGAACTGGAAAAGCAGAAGACACTGGATGGATGGAGAACATGAAATTTGGACAGGATATTTTGGTAAATGACCAAAAATGTTTAAAGTCAGGACACTTCAGGAAAATAGGGTCATTTTAAAAATGTAGGTGTAGATTTTTTTATGTACTTGGTATATGTGGCGGGGTGTGGTTTGTGGCTCAGCTGCAGGGGAGGGGTGGAGCAGCGGGTTCAGAGGGGCAGGGATAGGGAAGGCTGGTTACCGGCTGGTATTCATCATCTAATCATGCCTTCCCTATTTCAGTAGGTCGCTGGGACCCAGAAGGATAGTCGGAGGAGCCACCTGAACACGAACAAAACTGTAAAACACTGTAAATAAAAGCACTCATGACAATATTACACAGAGTGCCGGGTTCTGTTGTCTACAGTATATTTTGCAAATTGTGGGTATTAATAATTTTTTCATGTGTTATATAAAAAGAGGTAATTTTTAAAATAAGATGTGTATTAATAAATTCAAATTCAAAATCAAATTCAAATTAAAATTTTATTTGTCACATACACAATCATACACAGTACGACATGCAGTGAAATGCTTATTGCTGTGCAATGCCCGACCATTAAAATACAAGAGTAAACTAAAATTAAGTATAAAATTAAAATTAAAAATTAAAAATTAAAAAGGTGTGCAAATCAGCAGTGTGCAGGTTGACAGTGAACAGTCAAAAACAGTTATTGAAGTACATTATTTTGTTATTAAGTGCATGTACAGTGATGTGATATGAAAGAGACCAGATCAGAAGTACATTATTGTTGTTGTTATTAAGTGCAAGTGCAGTGATGTGTAAAGATATGTAGAGAGTCCAGTCCTACACCTGGTTCAGGGCCCGAATAGCCTGTGGGAAGAAGCTCCTCCTCATTCTCTCTGT
>VUQS01064012.1:0-11098 GCA_015108495.1 Heterochromis multidens
CCGTGTTTTTACACCTCTCTGCATTTAATGAGCTATTATTAATCTCTGGCTCTCTTCCACAGCATGTCCTTCTCCCTTCACCCCCAACCGGTCGCGGCGGATGGCTGCCCCTCCCTGAGCCTGGTTCCGCCGGAGGTTTCTTCCTGTTAAAAGGGAGTTTTTCCTTCCCACTGTTGCCAAGTGCTTGCTCATAGGGGGTTGTTTGATTGTTGGGGTTTCTCTGTATTATTGTAGGGTCTTTACCCTACAATATAAAGCGCCTTGAGGCGACTTTTGTTGTGATTTGGCGCTATATAAATAAAATTGAATTGAATTGAACTTGACAACAAGAGGGAACTGGAGAGACTTAGAATAACCAAAACAAGAAGACTCAAATATAACTCTAACCACTAACAGAAACCAGAATACAAAAGTGACAATACCTAAGGACTAAAAAGAAAAAAACATCCAACTTGACCTTGGTGGGTGGATGGGGCCAGGACGGAGGGACTAGAACCAAAGCAAAGAAAACGGGGAGCAACAGTGTCCAAAAAACAGGACAGGATAGACAGGACACCTCAGGTGGCTTAGCGAGAGGCCACTGATGGCAGAGGACACAAAGTCTTTCTGACAAAGGAAGAGACAAAGTCTTTCAGAGAGGCAGTGCTGGATTGTCTCGATGGACTTGGGCCCAGATGTAGCTGTCCTATAAGGAGCAAACATATAAAACATACTCAAATTCAATTCAAATGTATGTTTGGGCTTGATGTTGATATATATTTTTTTTAGGCTCTTTCACCTGCCCAGGTTTTAAAGACTTCTCCTATTGGTGGAGCTTTACTGGTGGAGTCTTCCACTCACCCTTAGGTGGAAGCTTGCTACTGGTGGAACAATCCTATTGGTGGAATACCACTAGAAAAGATTCAATGTGTCCATGGACTCTGTTTTATTCCCTGATGAAGGCCTGTGTGCCAAAATGCGTCGGGGTCTTTTAGTTTAAACATAATCTTGCCGTGCCTTGGAGTTTTTTGATATTTAAGTGGGAAGTCACAGTTTGTTGAAATTTTACATGTGTTAAACTTTCTTTTTAGTTATGTTTGTAAATGAAAAATTTAACCAATAAAGGGGTTTGTTAAAGGTCAATGGTAGGGCTGCAACAATTCACAGAGTAACTTGAATAATTCGATTACAAAAAAATCCTCAGTGCAATTTTTTTTGCTTTGATGCTTTGTTTAATACATGACTCTTTAGAGCTCACCATGTAAGCGCAAGTGCTTCACCCACATTTGTGACAAAATTAAGACCTGCAGGTGAAATGTACTTAGGCACATGCATGTGAATTAAAAGTATAATGTTAAGCCCAAGCAGCCCCCAGTTTTTCAACAGAAAGACTGATAACACAACAGCAGCAGTGACAATGCTGTCATAGTTTAACATGGAGTCTATCTACACACACACGGTGAAGAGCAAACCGGGAGTGAATAAGTGACAGAGATGGTGAGCTCGGGTGCAGTGAAAGAAAATGTTTTTCTAGCACACTAAACACCAGCGCTTATTACTGTAATTGCCATAAAAACCTTTACTGAGAAAAAGCTGACAGGAGTCCTTCATCAAACCATCTGTTCAGCAAGCTCCAACATGAAGAATTGCGAACTTTGTAGTTGCTCCCATCATCTTTACACAGCGTAAAATCTACAGTAAACCAACAGCAGTTAAAATAAAAGCGCATGTTTGCAGAACTATTAACTCAGTGTGACATGGTGTTTAAATTAGGCAGCTTGCTGAAGGTTGACAGCAGCCATCCCATTTTCTGTTGCAGTGATACCAGCAACAAGCAGGGAGGAGTCTGAAGGGGGACATGGGGTGTAGAAGACCATATTTATTTCAAGGCTTTAGTTTTTTTATTTTGCAGATTTAGATAAATATAAATATAAATAAATTATTATATTAATTAAACTGTATTAATATTTTGAAATATAAAAATAAATGCTTTTTTTTCACAGGCCAGGAAAAATGTACATGAGTCAGTAAAACTCTTAGCCAATAAAACTCTGAGCCACTGACCTGGTGCTGTTAGGCTGGACACTGAATTATTATTAACATTAATTGTTAACATCTAAACCTTCAGAACATCTGTTTTCTGCAGCAGGAAACGTTGCATCAAAGCACAGGGCAAACCTCAGCTCTGAGAATGTTAATATGCTTGCTTTTCTTCATTGCAGCCACCACGTGCTCCTTTAAAGGCTTACAGACACACATACTCACTCATTCACTAGCACACTTAAACAAGCAGGCACACACACATACACATGCACAAAAACACATACACATTACCACACACACACAATCTATCATCCAGGAGATACAATACTGTCAGAACTCCTTCTGCCTCTTCTTAATATAAGAAAGCCTTCCAAGAATACAAAGTAAAGGCTATTTTATTTTATAGCTTAGTTTAAGTTGTATGTATGCCTTATTTTATTTGACATTGCTTTGTTTGTGATTATTTATTTATTTTTGCATTAGGGTTAGGGTTAGGCTGTGTTTTTTTTCTCTTTTGAATATGTATCTTTTTGAATATATTTTATTTGCTCATTAAGAAGACAAAAAGTATTTCTTATTAGTTAACTCAGTTAATTGATGGAATAATTGATAGAATACTTGATTACTAAAATAATCCATAGCTGCAGCCCTAGTCAATGGTCCCCTCTCCTCTATGCTCTCCTCTCTTCTTTTCTCTCCTCTTCTCCTCTCCTCCATCGGTGTTTACTTTATATGTCTTCTGTTGGCTTTCCTCCAAGCAGCTTATATTTTCCAGCTTGAGTTCATTTATGACTGTCTTTTATGTCCTCTTCCTGCCTTTCCCTGTTTGCTTGATTCCTCTCTTGTAGGTGACCCTTTTCAAAATGATCCTTTTGCAAAGCAGCCATCAGCGTCCACAGGTATTTACTTTGGGGAAGAATTATTTTCGCCTCAATTATTTTTCTTTCTTGAGAGAGTTAATTTAATCATTGGGGCAAAGTACAGCAAGAAAGTAGGCTGTATTTTTTTATCAGTTAAAGTGTTGTACTAACACTGCTGTACACTTTGCACTGAATAGGTTTATACTAGGATTTCACTACTGAAGTATTAATATTTTAGTGTCTGGAGAATACTATAAAGCATGCAAATTTTTTTTCTTAAATTAATTGAATAACTTGAATTTCACACAAGCACCTTTTTGTATGCCTAAGCGCTTTGCCTAACATTCACACAAATATACTCACACTTGGATGGATGCATTGGGGGCAACTCTAGGTTCAGTATCATGCCCCAGGATACTTTGACATGTAGACTAGGGGAGCCAGGGTCGAATCACAAATCTTCATATTAGTAGGTGACCTGCTCTACCTATGAGTCAAAGCCAATGAGCTAAAATGAATACATTAAGCTGGAGTTCTCTGAATTATAACCCACACTGTATGATTTTGTATTTCTTATGGATTTTTAAACATAGAGAGACTATCTCACTGAAAAAAACTGTTCCCTGGAAAAGGGTGTCAAAACCCTCACATCCAGTGAGTGGCCTGTGCTTGTGGTGGCAGCCTTGACTTCTGTTGATGTGGTGGTACACATGTAAACCTTTTAGTTTTCACATTTCCCTCTTCAGTGATATTGTTGAGTTTCAGTTCTCTGCTGAGTAGATGGATATCAGTGACTGAAATCAGCCTTTTCACACAGCAGTAAACATTACACCCAGATAAGCTCTTTGATCACTTACTGAGAGCTCATTCCTGGTACTTCACATTATGCAATCCATTGTGCTTGTTTGGACCTTTTAGCCTTTGCTTTGGTTTTGTGTTTTTATGATACCTATCCATCTTATGGTGCGTTCCTGAATAAGTCAGAATTTCCGTGTTCCCGTTCGGAATTTGAATCTGGAACGGCCCCTCAACTCGGATTTTCCACTCTGAAAGTCGGAGCAGCCCCAGCAACAATCCAGTTAACAATCCAAGATGGCGGCAGTGAATGTAAACGGTAGTAAAACTGTAAAACTTTTAATTTGTACTGCCACTGTTGTGTATTTGTGACTCACTAAATAAGTCATATGAAGAGCACTGACCGAGCTCCATCCATGAATGTGCTGCAGCAGTGTTTTTAAGTGCAAAAAATAAGTATTATGCTGTATTGCTAGTGATACCTGAATGGCTCTACCTTGCTAAGAACCAAAACAAATCCTATTTTTCCTCGCCTTTTTCTGGAACGCTCTAACTTGGGAGTGACGTCACTCCCGAGTTCCAACATTTGAGTTCCGAAGTATCTGGAACGTTGCATTAACTCTGCTGAAGCTTTCTTTTATAATTGGCTGGACTCAGCCATACAGTAGGGTAAATAATTATTTGAGCCCTTGGTGAATTTCTAATCTTTATGGTGGTTTCATTTTAGTGGAGAGAGCGAGAATATCAATCAAAAATCCAGAAAAAACACATTACATAAAATATAAATTTTTAATCTTAAATTTAAAATAAATTGATTTGCATGTTATTGAGTGAAGTAAGTATTTGATCTCCAAGCAGAAGATGACTTAGCACTTGGTGGAGAAACCCTTGTTGTTAAGCACAGCGCTAAGATGTTTCTTGTAGTCGGTCAACAGGATTGCACACATCTCATGAGAAATTTTGGCCCATTTTTACTTTACAGAAACTCTCTAAATCCTTTAGGTTTTTTGGCGGCTGCTTGGCAACTCGAAGCTTCAAGGGTAAAGTAAAGTCAGCTAACTCACTGGAAAAGAAGAAGAAACTCACAGGAAGAAGAATGCAAACAGTGGGGAAAAGCAAATCAGGGTGCCAATAACTAAACTTAAACATTGAAATTTAATAATAAAGATAATACAACCGCATACTTGCACAACAATGCAGTGAACGTATGCATAATTAATTTTTTTTCTTTTTTGGTTGCACATATATTTTAAGATTTCCTTTAAGTTGATTCACTAAGGACAAACACACAAAGAATGGAATATGACGACCCCTCATGTCTTCTGTTCACGCCTTTAAGGCAGATAAGCTGTGATGACATGTGGGGCCTCGCCTGCACATATACACCCCTGTCATAACAGTCATCCCTCAGTTCTTACGCTCGACACCTTGCTAAGCACACCTCTACCAAGTCGGGCTAGCTAGTTGCTGCTAGTCAGCTGTTGTCTGCCAACTTGAAGATAAGTTAACTTCTACACAACACTGACATGTTGGACATTGGCCTTGATATTCATGGTTTGTTGGAGGACGAGCAGGGGAGCCTACTACTGTGCCAGCTGGCCAAGATGACATGCCTCTTTTTTCCGTTTCACCATGCAGCAGAGAAGCTGCAGGTGGTTTCTGAGCCAGGGGAGGAGCTGGGGAGGAGCCTGCGACGGTCAAAAACCGCCTGCCTGTTTTTCCAGATTTTGTCTCAGAGCTAACCGCTGCATGGAGCAAACCACTGCCTATCTGCATCACTGTCTCCAGCTATGGACAGTATTGCAAACTGCGTCCCAACTGAATATGTGTTCCAACTGATCACTTCTGTGATTGCCATAGTGCTACTCAGACTGTTCAAAATGAAAGTGTTTCAGCGCTGCACTCTTTCCCACTGCCTGTGTGCATTGTGATAACCATAAAATGCATGTTTTGAGGGCTTGAAGAAGGCAAATGGACTTATTTAGGTTTTTGAAGACATTTCACCTCTCATCCAAGAGGCTTCTTCGGTTCTAGAACAATTGGTGGAGTCCCAGGTAATAAACCCCTAATGGGATCTGTCCCCTTGGAGGTGGTCCTGAGGGTCATTCCTGTCACTGGGGCTGACAGGTGAAACCTCTGTGAGATATTGTTCCACCCCATCATTATGTGGACCATTGAGGTCACCTGAGTGCATTGTAGGTGGCTGACAGCTGATGTTGTAAGCCACCACCTCTGTTCAACAATGGTCGTTTACAGTATATGTAGATGGCCTCCTTTACTCCTCTCTCAAACCATCTGTCTTCTTCGTACAAAATGTGAACATTGGCGTCCTCGAAATAGTGTCCTTTGTCTTTTAAATGCAGGTGTACAGCTGAATCTTGTCCTGTTGAGGTGGCGCTCTTATGTTGTGTCATGCGTTTGTGGAGTGGCTGTTTGGTTTCTCCTATGTAGAGGTCAGAGAACTCCTCACTGCAGTACACTATATATGCCATGTTGTTCAGCTTGTTTTTGGGTGTTTTGTCCTTGGGATGAACCAGTTTTTGTTTGAGGGTGTTGCTAGGTCTGAAATGCACCTGAATGTTATGCTTGGAGAAAATTTTTATGAGTTTCTTTTGCACGTTAGCGCTCCACCCTTCGAGGGACCACAGCACAAGCTGCTAATCAACCACTGCTAGCCACTTTTCTAGCTCTCAGACATTTTTGTCCAGTTCTGAGGGCCAGCATGTCCTAGTCAGAACAGACAATACAACAGTGGTTTCTTATACAAACAGATAGGGGGCTCCCTTCACCTGTTAAAGCTGTTTCACTCTCTGCTGGTGCAGAGTTTGTTTTTTGTATCTATGAGCCACTCATGTTCTGGGCCACCTGAACCTGGGGCCAGACCTCCTCTCCTCTGTCCGTGCTATGTACCTATATTGACCACACTCAGAATGTGTGTTTATATCACCGGTTTATTACTAATCCAGCCAGGGGTAAAGCTCTGTCTAAACAGAGGCCCTCTCACTAGCATACAGCACCAAAGGTCTCTCTTTGTCTCTGGGTGTGAGAACATAATCCACCAGAGGAATGATAACCTCAAGGGCCCTATTTAAATGGGTTTCTGTGAATGATATTTGTGCTGCAGCTAGTTGGTCATTCCTGCACACATTTGTTTAGTTTTATCATTTGGACATGACAGTATGAAGTATATGTTGCAAAATGTGAGCGATTGTAGAATAAAATGTGAGAATGTGTAGAAAATAATTGAACTTTTGAAATGTTGACTTGTTTTAAATTTACAGTTACAGAAAAAATATCCAGAAATGTGTAGATTGATATTTACACAAATATACTAAGAGCTGCAAACTTGTAATTCAAATTTTATTCATTTTATTTTTTTACTACTTAGGTTGTAACCACAACTCTGTGATTAGAACCTCTCAAATCAGTGAACACAACTGCTCAGTTGCTCCCTCTCAAGTCACAAATTAATGAATTCATGCACTTTGACTTTGTGTTATGTGTTTGAAATGTGTTACAAAACTCGCACTTGTATTTGGGGGTGGTAGAGGTCATCCAATCAGAAAGCAGAAGATCAAGAGGTCTCATTCCCCGCTGTCCTCTGTTTGCCATGCTGCATTCACAACCACAGAGCACAGGGAGCCATGGTAAGTTTCCTTCAAAGCTTTGTTTTACTATTTTAGCACTGTCATTAATGAGGAAATCAATGCAAACACAGAAATCCCTCATTCCTTATTAGGTGCAGCAGCAAAAACAAGAGTGAATGAGCATTTTGGCTATCAGTAATGGTGTTAGCTAACTAGCTATACAGCATAAATACACTGATCAGTGTGCTGCTGTGACATTAGTGTTAGCTTGGATATTTGACAGACATTCAGTCCACATGGCAGCAGTGTCTTCTCACTCAGTTTGTCCCAGTTTGTGTTGGCAGTAAAAGAGAACTGTTAGTTTACCTCTGAGCCCTCACTCTGAACCACAGGACTATCGTTTAGGGACATCAGTACATTAGACTTTTAATGACACAGGAGTCTTCCTCAGTACCTTCATGCTGATTTATCCATGTTTATTATGCTAAAAGGAAACTATACCAAGTTGGTGTCATGCACCAACTTGGTTCGATTGCGAATTGCTAATTGATTTTACATTATTGAGTTGAATTTTATGTATATAATAACCATGAATCATCTCAGGGCACTTTGCACTTAATGTTGCTAAGCAGCTTTTTCCAGACGATAAACAGGCTTGTTAAAACTTTTTTTATTGTACCATTTAAAAGAAAAAAGACAGTATGCCAAACCACATGAACAATCATATTCTGTTATATGGTTATTTTTTGTTAGTTATATTTTTTAAGGTTTTATTGTAGTAAATTGCACTTTGCCTTTAATTCTGTGTGTTGTGATATACACTTTCTGATTTTATGTATATTACAGGTTCAAATACTGTAAGTTGCTGGAAAGTTCAGTAAAATTAATTATTAATTGGCCAATTCTTATGTTATTTTCTCAGGTTTTTGAGGACCTCTTTCATTCTGCTGTCCACACATTCAGTGGAGAGGTAGGGTGTATGCTATTTCTGTATTTGTTGTAATGGTTTGGGGAATGGGAGCTGGAAGTGCAGACCTCTCTTCTTTTTTTTCCAGTTTGTATATCCTCAGTTCTTTTCCTCGCCTCTTCTCCAACCAGTCTTAGTCCCTCCCACCAGAAATGCAAGGTAGAAGAGGTGAGGAAGAGACACAAGGAGAGTTCAGTCAGCATCACTGTAGTGATGAGACATCTTTACTTTGGAGTCTATTTTAAAGTGATGTCAGTTAAGAGGTTTGGCACATTTGTATCATCTGTCTGTTGTCTTGTTCCAGAGCACTGCTGTGTCTTCTGATATCTGATGAACAGAACATTATTCATGGCAACTTGAATATTTCCGAAAGGAAGGGCCACAGTGTAAAATGTACATAAACTCAAATCAACTAAACTTTGACTGCCACCAGTGGTTTATTCTTTTTGTTCAATTTGTTATCCATTATATTGTATTATTTGTCTTGATACAAGTAGACAAATAATGTGTGTCTAAGACATTCTTTTTTTGTTCAGTCACTGGACATTAACGCAGAAACCAACATGGCGTTTCTGATGGGTCCAGCTCCAGTGTCATCAGAGCCTGAGGACTTGAAATACGCTGTTAAAGAATAAAGCAACACATTTAAGGCATTTCTGAAAAGTATAATATAGATATAGCAAAATGTTTAAAGTGGATCTTTAGTTATTTCTATTCATAAACAACACAGAAAGTTATAAGTTAAATGTCTTGTATAATGTTTCCCATGTTTGTTGCTGGTATCTCTGGTAGTACTATCCAGTGAAAAAGACAAACCCCTTGTAGCAAGAGTGTTACTTAGATTGTAAAAATGTCTTCCCTCTGATGTAAATGGACTGATTCTTATATAACGCTTTTCTACTCTCCCGGAGCACTCGACGCGCTTTATACAACATGCCTCATTCACCCAGTCATTCAAGCACTTTTTTCTATGCTTAAGTGCTTTCTATTTAACATTCACACACATTCATACTGGATGCATCAGAGAGTAACTTGGGGTTAGTATCTTGCCCAAAGATATTTGGCATGCAGACTGGAGGAGCCAGGGATCAAACCACCAACCTTCCGATTAGTAGATGACCTGCTCTACATCCTGAGCTACAGCCACCCCTACTAAATAAACAAGGCTAATAACCTTTGTTATATGAATTGGTTTTATATCAAACATCGTGCTAGCTATATAGCCAACGCTTACAATACATTCATCTACGTTGTTAGATGAATGGAGATTGTTAAGAAAATAAAGTAATTGTCAAAATTATTTTTCCCCACCCAACTAGCCCAAAAGAGAGGTGAACGTGAACATGAACCAGCCCATTGGGAATCTGCCCGGCTCTCCCAATTAGTCACACCATCCTGGTCATGGAGGATGTTACAGCTTTGACAGCACTTTGAGTCAGCTGTTTGGCATAAGGCACCCACACAGGAAAACCAGCACCTGGACTTCATGTAGGAGAGACTGTCTCAGTGATGTTTGACTCTGCATCCTCTACTTTACCTTCTAATCTCTTTCTCCTTTAACACACAATTAAAATCATTCCAAAAGAGTCATGTAAAATTAAGAAGGAAGTCTGTAACTTGTACACATTTGTACTTTTACTTGTTTCATGAGTTATATTTAAGAAGAGTAAAGTTATTCACATAAATTAATGATTTTTATTTTTTCCATTATGCATTATGTTGTATATGTACAGATCAACAGATCACTACAGTCATACTGAATTTTAATGTACAGACCAGGTGAATATATGTGTGTGACTAAACAGGTTTAATTCAATTCAATTCAATTATATTTATATAGACCAAAACACAACAACAGTCACCTCAAGAAACCAGGCACAGGGAAGGGCAGATGACTGCTGCAGGTGTGGGTGAGGGGAGCAAGACAGGCCAAAAGACACACTGTGGAAGAGAGCCAAAGATTAATAATAAGTCATGATTAAATGCAAAGTGGTATAAAAACACATGTTGAGTGAAAATAGGTGAGAGAAGAAGAAATGCTCAGTGCATCATGGGAATCCCTCAGCAGCCTAGGCCTATTGCAGCGTAAATAAGGAAGGATTCAGGGTCACCTGATCCAGCCCTAACTATAAGCTCCATCAAAAAGGAAAGTTTTAGGCCTAATCTTAAAAGTAGAGAGGGTGTCTGGTAGCTGGTTCCACAGAAGAGGTTCCTGAAAGCTGAAGGCTCTGTCTCTCATTCTACTTTTAAATATCCTAGGAGCCACAAGTAAGCCAGCAGTCTGAGAGCAAAGTGCTCTATTGAGGTGATATGGTACTATGAGGTCTTTAAGATAAGATGGGGCCTGATTATTGAAACCTTGTATGTGAGGAGAGGGATTTTAAAATCAATTCTAAATTTAACAGGGAGCCAATGAAGAGAAAGCAATATGGGAGAAATATGCTCTCTCTTTCTAGTCCCTGTCAGTACTCTCACTGCAGCATTTTGATCATCTGAAGGCTTTTCAGAGAGTTTTTAGGACAGCCTGATAATAGTGAATTACAATAGTCCAGCCTAGAAGTAATAAATGCATGAATTAGTTTTTCAGCATCACTCTGAGACAGGATGTTTGTTTTGTCTTGTTTGGTAGTTTTTGGAATCAGAATTACGATCTGAATGCAACGTTGTACCAAACACATTTGCTCTTCCGAGATGAGCTCTATAAATTTTCTATAGGTTCATCTTGTTCGTGTGTTTATTTATTGTTTTTTATTAGTATTATCATTGAGGTTACAGTACATGTGTAGCACAAAAACGTCCAAGCTGACAGGCAGGGAGGAAAAAAAAAAAAAAAAAAAAGGGGAGAAAAAAAGAAAAAAAAAAAAAAA
>VUQS01064016.1:0-13341 GCA_015108495.1 Heterochromis multidens
GTATTGTTATGATATGATTGAACTCTCCTGGCACACAACATGGCTGCATACCAACTGCCAACAATTCAACATCAGGACAACACATCCTCTCCTTGACAGTGACACACGCAGGACCACCATCTGTGGTCCACAAACAAAGCCAGACCCCCACCTTCTCTCCCGCCAACAGCTTCAGCATCTTCATCCAACCGCATGAGGGTGAAATCAAGCAGATCCTCATTGGAGTCTGAGACGTTCTGGTTCAACCATGTTTCAGTAAAACATATGAGGCTGCACTCACGGTATACTTTCTGAGTCTTCACCAATATCTCCTGCTCATCACTTTTGTTGGGCAGAGAGTTGACATTTCCCATGATGACTGTTGGCAGAAAGGGCTTATATCTCCACTTCCAAGCCTTCACCTTTGCACCAGCACGGCAACCATGAAAACACTTCTTTATCTCAGCTGGAATAGGGTGGTATCTTCCAGATTTGCTCTGTTTCAATGAAAAAAAGCTCTTCTCTTGAATAAACTCTTCTCCCTACAGAAGTATCCATCAGTACTTGACAAAAAAAATCTATAAAAATACAATAAAAATAAAGTAAAGTTTGAGTGAAGATCAGAGCTACCAGATTTTGCTGCTTTCAGTTAGAAAATTAATTCTAATTAATTCTAATTCTGATTCTGAAATTTTGTAGCAATAAAATAAAGGGTGCAGGTGGTTGATTTCTTCAACCCTTTAACGCCAAGTATATCATATTTGATACATGAGTTTTTGTGAGTTTTTGAGACTTCTACATTATCAGTATGATTTTTTTTCCCCGAAAAACCTAAATAAATTGCACAATATTTTTAAGCAATACATTGAATAAAAATGCCAGATGTAGCAAATATGATAAAAATTAAAACTCATATATGCAAATTAATATATATATATATATATATATAAATTTGTCAGAAGGTTCAATAAACACTCTATTTTCAAAAAATTTTAATTTTCTAGCAATTATTTCATGGTTCAGGCTTTCAAGGGTTAACTTTACATTTTTAAACTTTGCACTGTTAAACACTAAAAAGCTAACTGAAAGAAGAAAAACCAGAGTGGATACTAACCGAAATTAACCTCAACTGAAGAATAAAACTTAACACCAAATAAAATATAATAGAAATAATACAAAACTATAAAAAAAATTTTTAAAAAAACCAAAAAAAACACTGATATGGAACACAGTAACTGCAAAGTTCCTGGATTTCTAATACAGGAGTATTAATAACTTGATTATGTAATTGAACTTTTGCTGTTAACATAAACTTAAGTAAGGCACAGTCTTGGGATCAGTTGGCATTCCAAGATGCTCCAAAGTTTTCAAAGGATGGTGGAAAAATCACACTCATTCACTCCAGTTTGTAGGTGCTAATTATGATTACTGATAATTTACAATCATTGATAGGTGTTCATGTGTTCATGCTCTTGTGTTCATCACACCTATATCATATCATATCATATCATATCTTAAAGACCTCATAGTACCAGGTTGTCCCAACAGCGCACCTCGCTTTCAGACTGCTGGCTTACTTGTGGTTTCTAGAGTTTCTAAAAGTAGAATGGGAGGCAGAGCCTTCAGCTTTCAGGCCCCTCTTCTGTGGAACCAGCTCCCAGTTTGGGATTCAGGAGACAGACACTTTCTCTTGTTTTAAGATTAATCTCAAAACTTTACTTTTTGATAAAGCTTATAGTTATAGCCCTTAGTTATGCTGCTATAGGCTGAGACTTCATGAGATACACTGTCCTTCTTCTCCACTCCACTTTTCTCCAGAATACTGTAGGGTAAGTTGTAGGGTGAATTGGTGCTATATAAATAAACCTAAATTGAACTGAATAGTAGTAAATATTCAGCTCTTAATTTAAAATAAAAAATTTGTAATCTTCTCATGGTCATGACTTAAAGAAATGCACACAAGTATCTGCTACGTGTAATTATAGTTTGCAGAGCAAAGTATGTACGCGAGACATTTATTTTGAAATGTATGAATCCCTCGGCGGAAATGCTAAAAGTGATGCCACGAGCTTTTGATTTAAGAGTGAACGCATGCGCTGTGTGCGTGTGTGTGTGTGTGTGTGTGTGTGTGTGTGTGTGTTCTCGTCTCAGCTTGGACATGAATCTTAAATTTAGTTGTTTTTTTTTTCCTTTTTGAAAGTTGAATGAAAATAAACTTTTGATTTTAAGCACCTTTTGCTGTTTTATATGAACCTTACTGTTGAAGCTGCATATGTCCAGTCGAAACAGTGAAATAAACACTAGAAAATACATGCAATCAAATGTAATACAATCCCATATAGCTTTTAAATAAGTAATACATTCGACTCTGCAGGACACCACCCAAGAATACGTTACATAGCAGTGGGCGTGGCACAATACAGGTGCGTGAAGAAGGAAATCTCAAACAGGAAGCCCTGGTCGGTGGGTTGTTATCTTCTCGACATAACAGACAACAAGACCGTACTTACAACAGAATCTAAAGGTATGAAACACAGGCATTATATATTAGTGTTACTCACAAACCTGAAACCAATTCAACTTACATGAATTTGCAACAGGGATGAACTTTGCAACAGGAAAGACAGGGGCGTTGCTGCGAGTGAGCAACTTGGAAGAACTCTGTTTTCTAACATTGAGATAAGATATCATAAAAATAAAAATCTTAATTCATAAGCATTTACCATGCCTCAATTCATCACCAGCTTTTGATAAGCTGCTTCATGAATGAAGAAACTTATACCTCACCCAGACATTTTTATGTTCATTAAATAATCCTCCATGCTGCTTTACTTTTTGCAATGCGTTGTTTCTCAGTTTGTGGCGATACAAAGAAAATAATAAAAATTCAGGCCTATAATGTTCTTTTGTTGGCACAGGAAGATGCCAGAGAGGGGAAGGCACGATAGGAGTAATGAGTACAAAAGCAGGAATAAACACTATTCACACAATCGAGACTACTCTGGGTATGACGCGGAGGAGAATGGCTCTGCAGGTGACAGGAGGGCCAGGGAAAACCGACAAAGGGACGTAACACCTGCCTCTCACAGGCAAGAACGAACCTCAAGACGGTAAAATGTAGTTTCTAAACATGGCCTGGAGTCACTAATCCTTCATTCAGACTGAAGACCATATTTAACTCTGCAGTTTTTACCTAAAATTACATAAAACTGTAGCAAAATAAATTATTTAAAAACTTTTATTTTCTTTATTGGCCCAGAGAGACTTCAGCGTATCCCCCTGAGAGCGAATATTATGAGCAACAACCGAAATCAGCTCTTTATAATTTCAGATACATCTTAACCAGTAGAGGTAAGTATATTTGTTTTTAATTTCTTCTGTGGAACACCAGATGCAATCTAAAGCCAGAGTTCATAATTTCTACAGTTTGTTGAGATAGCTCCAAAATGCATTTAGGGATGTAAAACATTTTTTTAATTATTATTTCTTATTTTTAATCACCCACTGGGAGTACTATGATAAAAAAGTTAATAGTGCAAAAATGATAATATACCATAATACTAAATGATTTTTAAGTGCTGAGTTGGGACAGGCATTTGTGTTTATTTTCTTGTTAAAAGAAGTTTCTTAAAAACAAATGGCCTCAGCCTCAAATTCCATCATGGCTGTTTTATTTTTTTGTTGTTTGTTTGTTTGTTTTTTTTAGGCAACAGTCAAAATCCCCATATATAAAAATATATTTTTAAAAGCTAGAAATCCATGTCTCCAGGTCTCTGCCAGCTTGCAGAGGTGTTTGTGAACCTGCTGATCATAATCTGTGCTGGAGTGCCTTACAGCAACAATGGGGGTTACCGTGACCTGGCCAGCCTTGGTGGAATCTACTATTATTACTTTGGTGGAGCCGGTGCATTCACTGGAGCTGATGCAGACAGAGTGCAGGAGCTAGACCAGCTCTTCCATCAGCTCAAGCGGCCTCCATACATCTTTGCCATGGTGACTGGTGGGATTTTAATGATCTACGCCTTTGCCATGCTGGGCCTGGGGATTTTCAGAGTCCCTTTCCGCCGCCCCCCTGTGCTGCTGGTGGAGGCTGTACTGGATTTCCTGATCGGCTTGGGCTACATCCCCGGAATGGCCATGTACTTTATTAAACTGCAGGAAATCTACAACAATCCCATCTGTAAGGAGAGAGAGCAGATGTACAAGAGCAAAGGGCACAAAGGGTTTGATTGCCAGTACCATGGTGCAGATATTGCAGAGGGACTGTTTGGGGTGTTGGGGGTGCTTGTTTTCATCTTTGGTGCAGTGTTAGCTGTCAGAGCTTTCAGGTCAGTGCGAGAGCTGAAGAAGCAAAGAACAAATGAGGACAATAATTTTTAAGTTGCCTTTTCTCTTTTATTAATAAATGAACAAAAGCAGTGAGTGAGAAAAAAATCACTTTGACAGGAAAGTATTTTTTTTCAGTCACTCTAATTAGATGTTACCTGTAAATAAGGTGTTTATACATATCTATGCTTTGATGATGTCTTTTTAATTTACATAGCCTTCTTTATTCCTAACACTTTTCCCTTTAATATACCTGTTTAGTGTGTCTATCATATTTGCTATGAAGGTGTAGTTATAATAAACTACTGAATTGGTTAATATTACATTGGTCATTTGTCATTGCATTATATATAAAAATGCATATAAAAAGTGATTGAAACGGGCTGAACTGACTTCCTGAAACCAAATATCTCTGGCATGTCAAACTGAAATGAGGTTTAGTGTGAGATGTCTTTTTTTTTATTATTATTATAGTTCTTCTAATGACTTTGGAGTTCTTACTTTTTACTTAATTTGTTCTTTTTTTAAAAAACCTTTTTAATACTCGTGAAATACCTCTGAGACAGACACAGACTTTGTTCTTCTTATATTACCATCAAGAGAAAGAGTATACTAAAAGTTTTGTCATATTTAAAATCCAGTCTCAGAATTTGTCAACCACTTTACCTGAGTTTAGGGTGTCAATCTGAGCTTCACCAATAGATGGCATCTACTGTGATTAGGAATTTACAAACATGGAACATTGTATATCATCCCACAGCAGCGGTCACTGTTTCTTCTGATTTATTTTCTTGATCTGAGTACTGAACAGGACAATACATCCATGGAAACCACATAACCTGCCATTATGGGGGGTGGATTAAGGTAAGAATGCTAATAATAACTGAATTAATTCAATTTTATTTCTGTAGCGCTATTTCACATCAACACTTACCTTAAGGTGCTTAATACTGAGAGGTAAAGACCCTGCAATAATAGAGCGATAACCCCACCAATCAGATCATATCCTATGACGCAGCACATGGCAACGGTGGGAAGGAAGAATGCCTTTTTAACAGGAAGAGACCTCAAGCAAGAAGAGCATAGAGAGACAAGGAGAAAACACAAACTATGGGAGAAAGTAGACAGAAGTTAATGATGTGCTGTATTGTCAAAAGAGGGGAATGGAGAAAAAAATGCTCAGTTCATATGGGAAGTACCCCAGCAGCCTGAGCCAATAGGAGCATAACTAACGGATGGTTCAGGGTCACCTGATCCAGCCCTAACTATAAACTTTATCAAAAATTAAAGTTTTAAGCTTATTCTTAGAAGTAGAGAGGGTGTCCATCTCCCAAATCCAAACTGGGAGCTGGTTCCACAGGAGAGGGGCATAATAGCTGAAGGCCCTGCATCCCATTCTACTTTTGAAACCTAGAGTTTTTAAATTTTTCAAAGTGGAAAACTTATAGACTGCACTCTTTTCAAAAGGCCTGCAGTCTAGGAGAGAATCGATAACGTATCACCAGCAAACCGTATTACTTATTGTTTGTAAGTTTTTATGTTTTCTGAAATTTTATGTTGAAATATGCGATTGAGAACAGAAATCTTAATACTGGATAAAGCCAAACTCAAAATTCTTGTTTCATTTTGCTGACAGATGAAAGTCAATGGTTTTTACAAGGAGGATTTTGAATATCTGGGGTTTTTTTTATTACTCTATAAATCAGAAAATACTGTGAACAACCAAACAACAACAAAATGAATGAAGTAGAGATCTCTGGTTGTAGTATGAGAATAAAAAATAATTCTGAGAAAACAGCATTAACATTTTTTATGGATTATAACAAAATTACATAAACACTAAAAACAGTGAAAATCATTATGTAACTTCCCCATTTGATTACTAACATTTACACACATATTTTTCGTATTGTAAGTTTTCTTAAAATGTCAAAGTGTTGTAAAATACATGTTTTTACTGCAGATATTCTATATCTTATACTGACACCGCCACCCCCAAAGAAAAATAATACATAAAAATAATAATAATAAAAAGTATGTTGTTTTATTTATTTGAAATAACCATGAAAATGATGAGTAAAACTGACAAATTGACACTGGACAAAAACAAAATTCACAGTAAAAAGTTTTATTGCTACTTGGCTTAAAGTTAAAAAACAAAACAAAACAAAAAAAACCAGCTTGTCTGCTGAAAACTAATAATAGCAGCATTTAAAATAAAATAACAACCACCTTCCACTCTCAGTGTTCAAGAATGTATAGTTCTTTCTGACAAACCACAAAAGTGCCCAATGTTAGTTCTGTTCCTAAATAATTAATCTTCTTAATAATTATTAAACATAAACTGAATTTGTAGCAGTAATCTGCATGCTCGAATAAAAACCTAAAAATATTGGATATGCTCCCTTTTGTACAAATAAATCGCATTTTGTATTTATTCTATGTTTTTCTGTAGCATTATATTTAGAGCATGCTTTCAACATTAAATACAGTTATAGTACCTTCAATAGTACCATAATGGGTGACAGTTTTCTGTAGAATCCCAATGACTTTAAATTCTGTAGCAGAGAGGGAAATATAAATTTGCATGGAAAAAAAAAGTACAAAAATAAACATCAGCTTCTTGGCATTGAGGAAAAAAATATTCAAGCATTTCTTGAAAATAATATACAGAAAGGAATAGTGAGTTTAAACAATGGCTACTTTGGTCACATTTTAAACAAATGGAGCATCTCTGATCAGTTTCATTCACCATATTCACACAGAACTACAGTCGATCCATTATGCACACAGACATGCATACACTTACAGTATGTGTGCACTAAAGCTTTTATCTACACACAAACACAGACAATTTGCAACATAGATGCACAGGGAGCTTGTTATGTTGTGCAAAGAGAAATTATACTGTATAGTTAACAAAATGAAGAAGTTTAAAAAAAAACACTGACACTGTAGCCTAACAAATGTACATACCCTTTACTTTGTGTACAAATGGATTTAATTGAGCTATCGAGCCCCTTTCACTAAAGAATTAAAGGGAAAATTTAAGCCAATGCAATGTACCCCTCCATCTTCCCTCCCTCTGTGCATAGTCTCCATACGTACATGCACACCGATTACCAATGGATCATTATGTACTTCAATTTTGTGAGTATACTGTACAGGACAGAGGGTGAATAAATGGCATCAACCAAAAAGACAGACTGAATGGATGAATGTACAACAAGGGTACAACTGTAATAAAACAAAAGGACCCAGTTGGTTTAAAAAGCACTAAATATAGCAATGCAGTACAGTCCCAGTCTGACATGGCATCTGGGGGAAAACGTATAAAACCACACTGCCAAAGTGCCAAAGGGACATACTTACAAAAATAAAATGCAACACAATGCAACTTACAAACACAACCGCCACAAACATTATACATACACACCAGCCAATATTCATTATCAGACATATTGAGAAACATGAGTCTTATAGTTTAAGGTGATGGGAAATTGATGCTGTGATATACAGGTATATATACACTTTGCATATTTTACAAGGGATTTTACCACTGTCTGGTATAAAACCTTATAGAAAGTTCAGTTTCTCCTCTCCGGACTTCCTTACCATTTTAGATATGTATCAGTATCATTCACAATCATAAGCTAGCTTAGCTCCCCTTGTGGCATCTACACCTGCAGCATCCGTCAGTTTTTCACCGCCAACAGTCCAGATGTGTGGCACTATGTGTGGGCTCTGATAGTGGAGGTCTAGGCACAGACAGAACCACAGAGTCCCATGTGTTTGGCATGTCAGACACAGCAAGGTCTGATCAATAAAGTGACAGGAATAAAATGATTATCTTTATTATAAAACTGGGTTTCCTATTTGTAATTTTAGATTTAAAAAAAGCGTTACTCCTACATGTGGACAATAACTGTAAGTCCTCATTTTCATTAACTTATATTTATATAGAATAAGAGCAATGCTGGGAGATAGTGATTATGCAGTGTGTGGTGTTGATTTGAAATATTTAAATATAAGTTAAGATACTGAAATAAATCTAAGTGGTGACAAACAAAAATACTTTTAATTAAAAAAGATGTTTGCCACATTAGTGAGACGCATAAATATTGTAAATTAACTTTCTATTGTCAGTATCTTCATAAACAAAAGATGATGCACAGGGCTGAGGGAAGCCACAATAATTTCAGCACACTATGCTGAAAATATCTTATATAATAAAGTCAAATAAACATAACTCTGGATATTATTATTATATTCTATGTACAAGGTGCTTTTAACAGTGTATATTCCTTTCAGGAGATGAAACACAATAAAACAAGGAAGCATTCATACCCACACAGCATTTAAGGCTTCATCACTGACTTCTCATTCATTCACATAGAGCCAAAGACCTCAGTCACAAACAGAACATCAGTGGAAAGAAACAAAAGGCTCCTCAAAAATACTGAGTAGTGTTACATTAAGGCTAAAAGGGAACAATGAAAGGTTTGGATGTAAGTAATAAGTAAGTAAATAACTTCCAACCTGGAGTGGCATCCAAAAAAATATAAATCTAATGTAGTAATCACTGACAAGAGCAATTACCCAACTTTGGCCTTCTCATATCCACAGCAGCTCTACAGAGTTGCTTCCTCTTTTGGCACAAGGTGGGGAGGTTTAGGACTGGACGAAATGAGGTTTCCAAGGCTGCTTAACATATACCTGACAGTTCAAATAATAATGTAGTTTTTGCTGTGATAACTATGACAATACAGTTGCCTATATATTAAAAAGGTGGATCATGGCCACTGCTGAAGCTTTGTGAGCAGAGCAACACTCACTGGTCACTTTATTAGGTACGCTTTGCTAACACTGGGTTGGACCCCTTTTTGCCTTCAGAACTGCCTTAATTCTTAATAGCATAGATTCAACAAGGTGCTGGAAACAGCCCTCAGATATTTTGGTCTATATTGACATGATAACATCACACAGTTGCTGCAGATTTGTCAAATGCACATCCATGATATAAATCTCCTGTTCTATCACATCCCAAAGGTGCTTGATTGAATTGAGATTTGGTGACTGTGGAGTGAACTCATTGTCATGTTCAAGAAACCAGTTTGAATGATTTGAGCTTTGTGACATGGCATGTTTTCTTGCTGGAAGCAGCCATCAGAGGATGGGCACACTGTGGTCATAAAGGGATGGACATAGTCAGCAACGAAACTCAGGTAGGCTGTGGTGTTTAAACACCTCCCCATGGGTATTAACAGGCCCAAAGTGTGCCAAAATAATACCCCTCCACTTCATTACACCACCACGAGCCGGAACTGTTTATACAATGCAGGATGGATCCATGCTTTCATGTTGTTTACACCAAATTCTCATCCTACCATTCGAATGTTGTAGCAGAAATCAAGACTCATCAGACCAGGCAACATTTTTCCAGTCTTTTGTTGTCTAGCTTTGGTGAGCCAATGCAAACTGTAGCCTGGTCTTAGCTGACAGGACTGTCACCCAGAGTAGTCTTCTGCTGCTGTAGCCCATCTTCTTCAGGGTTCAATGTGTTGTGCATTCAGAGATGCTCTTCTGCATATACTGGTTGTAACAAGTGGTTATTTGAGGTAATGTTGTTTTCCTATCAGCTCAACATGGCATTTTTATCCAGAGAACGGCCGCTCACTGGATATTTTTTCTTTTTCTGACCATTCCCTATAAACCCTAGAGATGGTTGTGCGGGGAAATCCCAGTAGATCAGCAGTTTCTGGAATATTCAGCCCAGCCAGTCTGACACCAACAACAACGCCACATTCAAAGTCACTAAAATCACCTTTCTTCCCCATTC
The DNA here is from genome assembly GCA_015108495.1 of Heterochromis multidens. Lineage (NCBI taxonomy): Eukaryota > Metazoa > Chordata > Actinopteri > Cichliformes > Cichlidae > Heterochromis > Heterochromis multidens. Next base: position 10,145 of record VUQS01064016.1, read on the forward strand.
TGATGCTCGCTTTGAACTTCAGCAGGTCGCCTTGATCACATCTACCTCCCTAAATGCTTTGGGTTGCTGCCATGTGGCTGATTAGATATTTGCGTTAAGAAAGAGTTAAACGGGTGTACCTAACATAGTATCCAGTGGGTGTACTTATTGTTACGGGAAGGGACTAAACTAGTACGTTCTTACTTGGGCACCTTATACTGCTGCTACACTCATCATATTTTTTTTTTTACATTAACTGTGTGAGTTCTAAAGTAGCTTTGCCAAATGATTACAAAAGGGTGTGCACATAAATATGCGTAAGTAAAAATTAAAGCTACATCCAACCATAGCAAGACATTATTTGTTCTAGGTCCAAAATATGTGTTTGTGACACCTGTACACAGACCAACAAGAGTGGGGCACATCATGGATATGGCAATATAGTACATCTCTTCCTGTGATATGTTATCAATACACAGGCATCAAATATTTTTATGTTTTAACTCATTCCTCCACCAATTTGATTTAGAAGAGTCATTACTTCATCTACCCAGAAAGCTAATTAGATGATAGGCCAAATTTTTTTTAAATGTAATCATTTTGATAACACACACACGGTGACATTGTAGTTCTTCCTGTTTTTTGGCAGTTGCACACATATTCCATGATGTAAAATAGATGATTGTCTTGCAATGTATGGAGTATCTTCAGTTGTAAGTTTTGCTTTTTTTTTTTCCATCACTGTACCAATGTCATCATGGGCAACCTATCCTGATAGTACTGTGAGTTAATTTGTGATTCTCACACTTACAGAGCAGTTCCAACAAATGCAAGAGAATAGGGTTTCAGTTCTGTTTAGGGGCTAAAACAACACACTCCAAACATCACCTGGATAGTGTGTTACAGAGCTAAGATTTAAAAAAAAATTTGCAAAGTAAAATGAGAAAAAGAGGGTCTTATTATTGTAGGGTCTTTACCTTACAATATAAAGTGCCTTGAGGTGACTGTTGTTGTGATTTGGCGCTATATAAATAAAATTGAATTGAATTGAAATTAAAAATGTCAATAATGCAATCTGCCTGAAAGGAAATGGGCTGATGTTATCAAATTTAAAAGCAGAAGCAGTTTCCAAAATTCAAATATACTAAAATGTACAACCTAAGTACCAGAAGGGATATTTCCAAACATACAGTACAAATCCTGTATTTATATCTCTTGGCATTACAATATGTAATACTTCAGTTTTGTGTTCTAGCTCATTTGTCCAGTCCACTATCCAGTGACCATAAAACTGACTAAATTCAAATGAATCTTTTATCTTCCTATGAATGTTTTAAGGAGCTCATTTTATCATGCACTGTCACAGAATATACTGCTATAACAATTTTTTTACCTCTACTAATCACCTCTTGCTATACAATTGAATGATTTCAATATTGCATTGCTCTACATATAAAAAGTATTCAATCTTAATGTCAGCAGTGTAAGCTCTTCACATCAGCCGGCCACTAGATGTGAGTTTGTACTTTACTATGAAGGAGTGATGTATTCTGTATAGACAATTCTTTATATGTTGTGTGGGAATGTTAACAATAAAAACCAACCATAATGTAAATGCAGTTGTGTTGTCTTCAAATCTATGTGAATTACAAGCATTTATAGTGTCTGACTTCCTTCATAAGCCACAGGTGGAGGAGGAGAGCCGAAGCTGTGTCAGTCGTGGTCTCTTAGAGACACTATCCATCCTGCAAATTCAACTATCAAGCTCACATCCCCGAAACACAGCCAGGACGTAGGGAGCTCTAGGCTGTGTCTTCTGTAATAGGCACTTTTTCATGTTTCAGTCACAGTACTTCTCTCCAGGATCTGAGACACCACAGAGCTCCTGGAGAGAAGATCTGACATGATCTCTTACACACCCTCCAGATTGCTTTGCTTTCCAAGTAAAGGGAAATGCTGCTGACAAGTTCAAACACACGAGGTATCCAATTTCAGGTCAGGCTTGTTTTGGTCTAATACAGCCAGCTTTCTGTTTCATAATGTTCTGTTAGAAACTGAAATATTTTTTTGACCTAATTCTCTCCGATATTCAGACCATACACTTTTTTGACCTCACATTAAAAGGCATCAGGTAGTGACTATTAAGATGCCACAGATTTGTCTTGTTCTCACAAAGGATCTGAATGGCAACTTTAATTGGAATATCCCTCGTGTATGAGAAAAATCTTCTTTCCCAGAATGGCACAATCACAGAATTCCTCTCCCTTAGAGGGCGGTATCATAGACTTCCTGTTGTAGGATAGGAGTTGGGCCTGGACCTGGAACCAGGCTGGTTGGAAATGCTGGGGGGTGTGGATGATCCCATACGGGATCTTTTAAGGAGGACGGTGTGGTTGGCGCAGAAGGGCCTGAGACTAGAGGACTCTGGCCTCGTAGCTGCTCCCTGACTTCCTGCTCCAGGCTAGGAGGCACAATCAGCTGGTCCTCTGGGTCCTGCTGCGCTGGAGCAGTGAAATAGCCAGACTTTTTCTTGGGAGCCTCTAGGGCAACCTCAATTAGGTTGTGACTGTCTTCAGGGGCTACCACAGAGCCATTGGACAACTTTTTTCCAAACAGGCTGGATGTGGAAGGAGATTTCTTTAGGTCAGCAATCTCTCTCCCACATACAGCAAGCAGGCAGCCGTTTGTAGCAGAAACCACCACGCTGTTCTGTCTGCGCATTTTACTACTGGGATGGTCAGACCCTCGTTTTTCAAGGTCCAAGTCTCTGGGGTTTTCATGGGCCCCTGACCGCAGTTGAAAAGCACAACAGTGGATGTCTACTTCCACTTCTAACTTGCTACCATTGGAGATGACACCCTCGAGTGGAGCTTCATCATCACTGTCCAAGCCATTGTCAGACTGGTTACTTGAGAATGTAGTACAAGACAGCTGCTGCTGGAATAGGCCTGGGTGGGGTCCTGTCCCACCTGAGCCTGGCACCATGATACCACACAGTGTAGTAGCAGGGTGGAGGCTACAGCGTCTCTCTGGGCGGTTTGCAGTGCCAGATGTTGGGTGTTCGTCTGAAGCAGTCGACCCTGCTTCACTGCCAATCTCTGAAGCTGATGTCTCACTGCTGAACTCAGTCACAATACCACTGCTGGAGGAGAGGTTGGTGGCTGGGTCGCTGGGGCCCGGGGTCATAGATGCAGGAACGGGAGCAGGAGTGGTGCCCC
>VUQS01064017.1:0-11012 GCA_015108495.1 Heterochromis multidens
AATGAAAATGATCAACCTACAGAGGTCTGAATTCAAAGACACCCTGAAAATCAAAGTGAAAAAATGATGCAGCAGGCTAGTCCATTTTGCCGAAATTTCATTGCAGCAACTCAAAATGGTACTCAGTAGTTTGTATGGCCCCCACGTGTTCTATGCATGCCTGACAACATCGATGCATGCTCCTAATGAGATGACAGATGGTGGCCTGAGGGGTCTCCTTCCAGATCTGGACCAGAGCATTACTGACCTCCTGGACAGTCCGAGGTGCAACCTGGCGGCGTCGAATGGACCCAAACACAATGTCCCAGAGGTGTTCTATCTGTTTTAGGTCAGGCAAGTGTGGGGGTCAGTCAATGGTATCAATTCCTTCATCCTCCAGGAACTGCCTGCATACTCTTGCCACATGAGGCTGGGCATTGTCGTGCACCTGGAGGAACCCAGAACCCACTGCACCAGCGTAGGTTCTGACAATGGGTCCAGGGATTTCATCCTGATACCTAAATTCAGGGTGTCGTTGCCTAGCCTGTAGAGGTTTGTACATCCCTCCATGGATATGCCTCTCCAGACCATCACTGACCCACCACCAAACCGCTCATGCTGAATGATGTTACAGGCAGCATAACATTCTCCACGGCTTCTCCAGACCCTTTCATGTCTGTCACATGTGCTTATGGTGAACCTGCTCACATCTCTGAAAAGCACAGGGTGCCAGTGATGGACCAGCCATGTGTGGTATTCTGTGGCAAATGCCAGTTGGGTTCCACAGTTCCAGGCAGTGAGCACAGGGCCCACTACAGGACATCAGGACCTCAGGCCACCCTCATGAAGTCTGTTTCTGATTGTTTGGTCAGAGACATTCACACCAGTGACCTGCTGGAGGTCATTTTGTAGCTCTGGTAGTGCTCATCCTGTTTCTCCTTGCACAAAGGAGCAGATACTGGTCCTGCTGATGGGTTAAGGACCTTCTACGGCCCTGTCCAGCGCTTCTAGAGTAACTGCATGTCTCCTGGAATCTTCTCCATGCTCTTGGGACTGTGCTGGGAGACACAGCAAACCTTCTGGCAATGGCACGTATTGATGTGCCATCCTGGAGGAGTTGGACTACCTGTTTAACCTCTGTAGGGTCCAAGTATCGCCTCATGCTACCAGTAGTGACACTGAGCCTAACCAAATGCAAAACTAGTGAAAAAACAGTCAGAAAAAATGAGGATGAAAAATCTTTTTGAGCAGTAAATATTTTTTTTAAATTTTAAGTGTCTAACAGAGAGATGTTTTAGGAAACTAAGTTGTGTGTTTGACAAAATGCTATCTCAGATAAGGAGTGTTGCAGGGGCTACATGAGTGCAAACTAAATCCAATAAAAAAAAGCAGGACAAAAATGCTAATGTTACCCTAAACTCTGTTAACATCCGGGACTTGCCAAAGTTGAGAAATGCTACACAGTGTATGGTAAGGGAAAGCAGGAACTTGACAAGCTAATGTAGTTAGTCATGTGCTCCTTGGCTTTGAAGTCATGCCCAGCTGCTACTGTGGGTAGTGTTTTATGTTTTGGAAAGAATAATAAGGACACTATACACGGGCGCCAAGCAGACAGCAGCACATGGAATTCAAAGTTTGCCAGGCCTGTCATGCCTTTTAGCAGCTGCTAAGCAAAAGTTGAGTTTAGATGTAGTGCAGTAATGTTAGAAAATAAGATATCCGTGATTCATTAAGAAAGACCCCTAGACACAGTACTGTGTAAAATTCTCAAGCCACCCCTCAGGTCTTTCTATTTTGCTTCCAAGGAGACTTTCTTGCCATTTTTTAAAGTGGTCTTGAGTAATAGTTCTTCAGGCTGGTCTGAAGGTCTTTAAAAAATTTTCTTTGGGCATTGACTGATTTGTCACCCATTTTCAGTTCAGTCCTTGTACCTGACCAATTTCAGAAGAATGTTTTTTTGTTTGTTTGTTGAACCACTTATCACTGATCAACTGATCTATGAATCATTCAAGCATGAAAAAAGGCACCCAACTCAAGAGATGAACCAGTGCTGTGTTTCCAAATAGCAGGCAACTTAGGAAAGTTTTAATTTTAAATTGTATCTTTAGGCAGTGTGTCCTGGACACAAACTGGAGAAGTGAAGGACAAAAGAAAAAGTGAAATTGAAATTTTGAAATATTTGGTTCAATTCGTTGTTAATATGTATGGAGGAGGTCAGGAGAGAGGTACAACTGTGTGTTTTACAGCCATCTGTAAAACATGGAGGAGGCTCTGTCATGGCTCGGGACTGCATCTCAGTCAGTGGTGTTGGGGATCTTGTCAAAAATGATCGAATTATGAATGTAGAAAGATTTTGATCCACCATGCAATACCACCTGGAAAGCATCTGATTGGCAACAACTTCATTTTTCAGCATGACAATGATCCCCAAAATTCAATTAAATTCAATTTTATTTACATAGCACGAAATAACAACAACAACGGTCACTGCAAGGCACTTTATATTGTAAGGTAAAGACCCTACAATAACACAGAGAAAACCCCAACAAGCAGACGACCCCCTATGAGCAAGCATTTGGCGACAGTGGGAAGGAAAAACTCCCTTTTAACAGGAAGAAACCTCAGGCAGAAGCAGGCTCAGGGAGGGGCAGCTGCTGTGACCAGTTGGGGGTGAGGGGAGGAAGACAAAAGACACACTGGGGAAGAGAACCAGAGATTAATAATAACTAACGATTGTACAGACTACATTTTTGCACTTAAGTTTGTGCATGTTTCAATAAATCAGTGCAACTATTTCCTATTTTCATTATATAATGGAATGAGGGTTGGCTTAAGACTTTTGCACAGTACTGTAGCATAGTTCTGTTTTAAAACTACAAACAGTACATCTGAGACTGCACTTAAGTTGTCTTAAGACACAAAATGTTAGGCTTGTGCAGCTTAGGTCATTTTAAAATTGTAAATTCCCCCCCTCTGTAAGACAACATCAGTCATTGTAGCAAATGCCTCAAAGCAAGATGTGCTGATGTGCAAGAGACAGCCCACTTTAAGGCTGCAATGATTAGAACAGGCACAAAAAGAAAGAAGTCAGCTGACATGGTTATAGAGCTGCAAAGGTGTGTAGGGAGGAAGTTGGGGGGGTGGACGGTTTGACAAAACTTTGGAATTTAACTTGGAAGGTAGCTATTTATTTTGTTAGTCAGTACTTTTTCTGGTCTGTAACCTTAAGTGTGTATTTACCTTCATAAATATGATCTTGAAGATTCATTAAACTTAACAGTCAGTTTTTTAACCCCCTTGCCCTAAAAACACTCATGCTGTTTTTGTGTCTAAACCTAACTGCACTGTCACATCACTAAAGGGTTATTGATTTATCTTTAAATCAATGACCTTTTTATATCAGATGTTAGGGACTAACCTCCTGTGCAGTCTTTAAGGCTGGGGGACTTGCTAAGTTTCCACAGGATCAATCTTGTTACAACATTGTAATAAAGGGAGTCTTGGCTGGACTTGTTCAAACACTACTGAGCAACTCTGTAATCATTTTTCATCAGATTACATATGAAGAATTCATCTTTCAGACAGGTTATAGTCTGTAGCTACATCCACTCCCAATAAAGTGCCCCTCTACTCATTATCCTCTCTTTGCTGAAGTGAACACACAGACACATACAAGCCTGGTATTGATTTGGAGAGCTATTTCCAAGATGTCTTTTTCCATTCATGCACTAGTAATGTGCAAAAGGCCAGTCTTTCCCCCAAGTGAAGCCATTAATGCATGCAACCTGTCCAGCCAGCCATAATAATAGAGCCACTTGAGATCAGCACCACAGCAGCAATTTTTTTTTCTTTTTCACTGCTTCCTCTTCTTCCAGGGACCACAATCACAAAAAATTATTTTGTGCTTTTCAAGGAGAAGCTAAATGGATCTCTAATTATAATGACCTTCTCTGAAAAGGTTGAGCCATAATTGGAAAACAGCCCTAGAGTACAGGCCATCTTTTGCAGAAGTGGCTGTGATGGAGGAGAGAGAGAGAGAGGGAGAGCAGGGTGGAGGAGAGAGAGGAGGGTGGAGGAGAGAGAGGAGGGTGGAGGAGAGAGGCGGTTTAAGAGGCAGATCAATTCTGGCATCAAAACGGCAAAAATTAGAAATGTAGGAAACTGTTTTCTTTCCTGTGTTTCTGTCTCTCCAGTCCTTCTTTCAAGGTAAAAACAAGTTGCTTATTCAAATCTGTTGAGTGGTTCGGCAGATTCTGGGAAATCACGGGGGTGAATGATTGATTTAGCAATAAATATGTTACCAAGACTTGTCTTGTACTGATCTTCAAACTGCAAAAGGCTTCACTCACCTTTGAGATATATAAAGGAGATACAATATGGGCAAACTTAGCCCACAGCCCATAAGTATGCTGTCTTTTTTTTTTTCTTTTTGGATGAATCTAATTTAAAGTGTGTCTCACAAAACATTTCCCCTTCAGCATGTGAGAGAAACTTAACTAGGGTGATCTCTGAGGGACGAGACAGAAAAGGGTGAATGGATGGTAATTGCTGCAGAAAATTAAAAAATCCTTTCAGATAAGTTAGGCAGCATTTTTCCTCTAACTCGTTTTCCCTCCCATATCGTATTTACATATTTTATTTCTGCAGCCAAATTAACATAGGGTGACTATATCCGCTCTTTCCATTACCAGACTAATAGATTTTAATCTATTGTTCTTTGCATTCATTTTCCTCAGACTCATCAGAATGTGATGCGCATGCAAACACACATACAGACACACACACACACACACGTGCACAGAGCGCTGTCTGTCTACAGTGTATGTTACCCATCCTTCTCTTCTCTTCCCATCTCTTCTCTGCCTCTTTCAGGAACCATCACAATGGAGCTGCAAGCAAGAACAGAAAACTGCTTCCTCAAGCACACTCTCTTCTTTCCTTTATTGTCTTCAACAAAGCCAGTTTATTAATCCAAAGGGGAACAAGAGAAGAGAAGGGAAGAGAGCGCAAAAAAAAAAGTGGGGGAGAAAAGGAGAGAGAACAGAAAGGCAAGTCAAAGCAGTTTTGAGTTTCATCTCATTTTTCTTTGAGAACCGTGGGGTGGAAAAAAAAAAAAAAGAAAGAAATCAATTATGGAGCACACCTGAATATTATTTCGAGCACCCAGCCACCCACTCGCTGCCCGTCCCCTAGAAAACCAAATTACTCAGCAAACTTATCGCTTGCTGTAGCAGGTCTGGTATTAAAGAAAACAATCAAGCAGGCCTGGATTAATCTCTGACAGGCGCCTTATCTTTAACTTGCACCTTTGTTATTTTCTGATGAGCTGCTCTTTTTTTTGCCCGCCACATTGTACCATACCTCACTGCCCCCTTTCATTTTCTCTATGGGCCACGGCAGAGGACCTTTCAGTTTATTAAAAAACCCTTTATTTGTGAAGAACAAAGAGGAGGCGAAGGCAAACAATAAGGTCAGGCAATCTCCTTTCTGCCAGCAGTCGCTCACCTGTTATTTGGAGTGTTATCAGTGCTGGGGAGGGATTCGCTGTAGGTGAGAGACGGACAGGACGGCGTATGCTGCTTCTGCTGCTGCTGTGTGAGGGGTAAAAGGGAAAAAAACAAAACAAAAAAAAAAACCGCTGACTGACACATATCAGCCTCCAGCCAAAGACCTCTTGGTTGCTCTTCATATCAAAGAAAAGAGGCCTTTGGCTGCTGCACACCTCTGCTCGATGGTTATTCAGGTACGTATACATACACAAAACACACAAATCCACAAGAAACATAACCGTTAACAGACATTTTCAGACAGGCCTGGCTGCCTGAGTCACTGTAGCCTTATTCAGCCTGCAGCTGATGGAAGTAAATGGAGGAGAGATGTCTCACAGATTGCTCATCGTCACTTACCGCTGACCCTCACATCTCCCACCATTTGTCCTTGACAGCCCAAGCAGAGAAACACCTGTCACAGCTGGACACAGCTGCACATCTGACAACACTGTGACTGGTCAGGATGATGGACAGATATTGATTTCAGGGATCAAATGCGGACATACATAATGCAGATGTGCACAAACCCCCCAGAAAAAAACATAAAAATGTGATAAAAAGCCCACAATGGCTTGACAGTTCCAAATGATCTTTACACTTTCAGTGTTGAAAGTATATGAAGTATATCTAATGATGGCAGAAAGTACATTTCATTTCTCCTGGCTCAATAATGACACCATCAAGACAAATTAAATGTCTTCTTATTAAAAAAAAAAAAAACACCTCCTTGCAATAATGTAGAACAGACACTAGACAGACACTTTGTGTGGTTTAATGCAATGTAAATCCAATTTTCTGGAAATCTAGAAAAAAAACAAACAAATGACAGCTTTTTATTTCCTTGCAGTAAAAACCTTGTGCAACAAAGTGCTGCATCCCACAGCAAAGATCCAAATAGATTCTTCGCCTTCAGCCCATCCCATTCGTGCCTTGATTCCATTAAATTCTTCCCGTCCCAATCTGCAGCAGCATCGGCTCTGACAAGTGTTGCTGTTCACCTCTTCCACCTTATCTCCCTCCTTGCACAGAGCTTTCTCTCCTCTTTTGCTCTCCCTCTCTTCTTCTTCTTCTTCTTCTTCTTTTTAATCGCTCTTCCTTCACCTCCTGGACTCTTCCATGGTGGAGAGAAGAAGCATGCAAACACACAAAAACTTACAGACTCCAGCACTGTGCATGCATTTATGCAGATGAAACACAATTTTAGATTGCAATAAATCATGTTCAGTGTATGAACTTTATGTACACTGTTTATTGTAACAGTTAAGTAAAACTGCATATACTTTTTTCAAATGTGTGTGTATTTAGCCACAGATATGTACACGTGTGTTGTGTGAGTAGTGTTTTGACACAAAATGGAAGTAAAACAGACTCAGAGAATAAAGACATGTTTTGGATCACATTTTCAAATCTTTAATTTAATGTATAGTGAAACATGAGCTGCTATACTTCCTGTGTAGGCAGCTGGACTGATTGAAATAGAAGCCTGTTCTATCAGACACACATGAAAGAATGTAGCCAAAACTTGCTGTGACTTTAGGATATTTTGAGCACACAACAATAGCATTTTCCTCTATTTAGGTGTTGCCTTACAGTGCTGTGAAAAAGTATTTGCCCCCTTCCTGATTTCTTAGTTTTTTGCATATTTGTCACACTTACATGTTTCAGATCATCAAACAAATTTTCATATTAGACAAAAATAACCTGAGTAAATACAAAATGCAGTTTTTAAATGATGATTTCATTTATTAAGGGAAAAAAGTTATCCAAACCTACCTGCCCTGTGTGAAAAAGTAATTGCTGCCTAAACCTAATAACTGGTTGTGCCACCCTTGGTAGCAAGAACTGCAATCAAGCATTTGCAATAACTGGCAAAGAGTCTTTCACATCACTGTGGAGGAATTTTGGCCCACTCTTCTTTGCAAAATTCTTTTAATTCAGCCACATTGGACAGTTTTCAAGAATGAATGGCCTGTTTAAGGTCATGCCAAAGTATCTCAATCGGATTTAAGTCCAGACTTTGACTAGGCCCATCCAAAACCTTCATTTTGGGTTTTTTTAGCTATTCAAAGGTGGACTTGTTGGTGTGTTTCAGATCATTGTCCTGCTGTATAATCCAAGTGCTCTTGAGCTTCAGTGCACGAACTGATGCCGGACATTCTCCTTCAGGATTTTCTGGTGGTGACTGTTGCTATGATGTTCTTTTTATGAAATGCTGTGTTAGTTTGATACCATATGTAACAGGACTCAAACCTTCCAAGAAGTTCAGCTTTTGTCTCGTCAGTCCACAGAATATTTTCCCAAAAGTTTTGGGGATCATCAAGATGTTTATTTTTGGTAAATGTGTTCTTTTTGGTCAGCAGTGGTTTTCTCTTTGGAACTCTCCCATGGATGCCGTTTGTGCCCAGTCTCTTTCTTATTGTTGAATCATGAACTCTGAGCTTAACTGAGCCAAGTGAGGCCTGCAGTTCTTTAGATGTTGTTATGGGTTCTTTTGTGACCTCCTGGATGACTCGTTGATGTGCTCTTGGAGTAATTTTGGTAGGTCAGCCACTTTTTTCCTTAACCTTTTTCCTTTAATAAAAAAATCATCAATTAAAAACTGCATTTTGTATTTACTCTGATTATCTCTGTCTAATATTAAAATTTGTTTGATGATCTGAAAAGTTTAAGTGTTAGAAATATGCAAAAAAAACCCTAAGAAATCAGGAAGGGGGCAAATACTTTTCCATGGAGCTGTACATTTATGTCAAATTCACTACTGACATGGGTAGACCACTAAACATCCAACTGGGTTGTTCTATTGCTACCCCCAAAGCATAATGCAAAATAAAAATAGCCCAGTCACATATATAAAGCAAACCTGGCAACCCTTACCTAACATAACACTGTCACGTTCCCATTGTGTTTTATATAAATTTGGGAAACATAGGAAAACATGACTCTGTGTCATCCACCAGTGATTCAGTGTAAAATCCACACTTGAATTTTTTTCTAACCTCTATTTGAACCAACTCTTGTTGCCCCTGCAAATCTAGAGATTTATTTACCCCCTTTTATATGCATTTTAAAGTTTTCTTCCCCGACATTAGACACATAAAAAGAATCACATATGCACATTTATATATTTGGAAGTAGACTGGTGCACATTCATCTTAAAATAGAATTGAGAAAGAAAAAAAAACCCCAGCTCAGCTGCTTTTGAGTGGATTCTTCCTGTCTTGGCTGTGCTCTAATAAAGACCTGCAGTGGACACCATAGTCGCCTCACAGTGCTGCTGATTCACAGCACTCGCATTCGCTACAGTGCTGGGATACATGCAGGGGAAGGAGTGCTCGTCTCACATTTCTCTCTCTCTCTCTCTCTCTCTTTCTTCCTCTCACTCCTTATCTCCTCTGTCCTTCTCCTCCTCCCATCATCCACCACAGCCAGGGCGTCATTGTGGCCCTGTGTGTGCATTGTTTGATGTTGTTCTAGAAGTAAATAGACGCTGCAAACACTTGACACAGTTGTTAAACAGAGAGCGTCTAAATGTCTCCTAACTCGACATCAAACACTATGCTAATGTCTGTTGCATTAGTGATAGGGAGCGCAGCAGAGAGGAGGGAAGCATACACGAGCAACACGGCTCAGCTCGACACACAACAGAGCAACACATCACAGCACAACACACCTAGTGTACCACAGAACAAGATAATGAATAGAGAGGAGTGGCGTGAAGAGGTTCTTTCTTCATGCTCTGGGTGTGCTGGAGAGGTTTGGCCCTGTCTGGATACAAGAGCAGAAAAAGACTGAAATGGACTGCTTAGAGCCACCTTACAAATGAGTTTGCGTTGCTTAATTTTATATTTGAAAGAACAGATTTCCATCACCATCAGAATCAGTCTGTTGCCGTCATGCCTCCTCTATCCTTTCACCTACCAAAAATTTTAATTATACCAATCATTCACCATTTCTTTTGGAGTAAATTCAAGGTAATTCAACATGGTCTTGTAGAAATTGTGTATATATACCCATTTAAGGCAATGAATAAATGTTAATTAATCTTTCTGGCAAGTGCAAACTTCTATCCATTCATCCATTTTCTTAACCGGTTATCCAATTCAGGGTCACCAGGAGGCCTCAGCTTGGCCCAGCTGCCATAGGGAGAGAGGCGGCAGTCTATTGCATCTTGATACCAATATCTATGACATCTGCACTAATTTTTCCAACAAAATCTTTAATCTTGTGGTGAAATATTCCCCTTTTCCCCCAAATTTTTTAATGGTTTGGTATAGGTATAGGCACTTCCAACACTTGATGAAGGTTAGAGAAAGATGATGATAATAGAACTAGAATTACTCCAACCAACCAGTCGCAGTTTAGATCCAGGTCTGTCCAGGCTTGCATATGTTGTGAAGCCTTTAAAGAAATTTAGTAGGTGGACACCAAATATTCATTTCACCAATAATTATCCATCCAAATCTAAAACACGTCCACACTTTCTCCATGTGTTCCTGAGTTATTAAATAATGGCCAGAAAACTGAAACACTTTTTGCAGAACATTATGATGTCACGGTAAAGCTGACCTTTTGCATTTAAAATGTCATCACCTCATCATATTATACTATTAGACATTTGTGTGAAATTTTGCCATTATTAGCATTTGAAAATATGCTTTGTAAGTTCACAGTGACCATGAGCTTTGATCATCTTTAAATCCAAGCGAACATTTGTGCCTAATTTAAGAAATTCCCTCAAGACATGAAGACAAATGTGGATCATGATCATTAGGTGGACAAGGTGACAACCAGAAAACAGTGACAGTTGTGTCTGGATGCACAAATGGCAGCTTTAGACACTGTGGGTTTATTAACATTTTAATGAAAACCACTGCATTGGCCTACATGTAACCAAAGTGCTTTTGTAACTAAAAAATATCAACAGAATGAGTCAGGATGCAAATCATGGTATCACAGTTCTTTGATCCTATGCAAAGTTTGGCACTTTAAAAATAAAAATAAAAACAGTGAAAACAAAATCCATCCATCCATCCATCCATCTTCTTCCGCTTATCCGGGGCCGGGTCGCGGGGGCAGCAGCCTAAGCAGAGAAGCCCAGACCTCCCTCTCCCCGGCCACCTCTTCCAGCTTATCCGGGGGAACACCGAGGCGTTCCCAGGCCAGCCGAGAGATGTAATCTCTCCAGCGTGTCCTGGGTCTGCCCCGGGGCCTCCTCCCTGGGACATGCCCGGAACACCTCCCCCAGAAGGCGCCCAGGAGGCATCCTCGTCAGATGCCCGAACCACCTCAACTGGCTCCTTTCGATGTGGAGGAGTAGCGGCTCTACTCTGAGCCCCTCCCGGATGGCCGAGCTCCTCACCCTATCTCTAAGGGAGAGGCCAGCCACCCGTCGGAGAAAGCTCATTTCTGCCGCTTGTATCCGCGATCTTGTTCTTTTGGTCACTACCCAGAGCTCGTGACCATAGGTGAGGGTAGGGACGTAGA
>VUQS01064019.1:0-15677 GCA_015108495.1 Heterochromis multidens
AGAAAGTAAATGGATGGTTGTGCTTATAAAATATGTCTGTGTGGGAACAGCAGCTGTAGAGAGATGGTTACACAAAAAACGCCAGTAAAAAACACCTCTTTCATGATTATGCACCTAAACCCATAATGGGCTTTACCATTGGATTGGGGGGGGCTACCTCTTGGCTCTGTCCCTGCCTAGTACTGACTTTTCTTTTGGGTCGACTTCTTTATCAGTGCATTCCTGCTTTGCTGATTTGAGATTTCACATTTTCAGAAATTCTGGATGCAGTGCCGTATACTATATTAGTGCATCTAAAAAGAATGAATATTGTGAAAATTTCTTTTTTTAAAAAGGCAAACTTTTATATATTCTATATTCATAACTCGTCATTGCTGAAAAGGCTAGCTGTTCACGGAGTGCTTTATCGAATCTTATTATTGGAAAGTTGACTAGAAGGGAAAGAGAAATGGTGCACAAGAAACAGGGATGATTGAAGTTTGTGGAGCACTGTCAAGAAAAGAGAGAACTTGGAAGTCCAGAACTGCATGAGGAGTTGACTGAGGCTGGTGTCAGTGCATCAGGAGCCACCATGCACAGATATCTTCAGGAATGAGGCTACAACTGTTGCATTCCTAGTATCACACCACTCCCACACTGGAGATAATGTCAGGCAAGTGTCTTACCTAGACTACGGAGAAACAGAACTGAACTGTTCAGTGGTCCAAAGACCTCTTTTCAGATGAAAGTAAATTCAGTATTTCATTTGAGAATTCAGGTCCTAGAGTCTGGAGTGTGAAGTTTCCACAGTCTGTGATGACTTGGGATGCCATGTCAGCTGCTGTTGGTGGTGGTGGTTGATATGAAGTCCAAAGTCATTGCAGCCATGTACCAGAACATTGTAGAACACTTCATGCTTCCATCTGCTGACAAGATTTATGGAGATGCAGATTTCCTTTTCCAGCAGAACTTAACACCTGCCCACAGCACTAAAACTAGTAATAAATGGTCTGCTGACAATGTTATTTCTGTGCTTGATTGGCCAACCAGCTCTCCTGACCTGACCTATGAAGTATTGTCAAGGAGATGAGAAACAGACAAAAATAAAGATGAGCTGAAGAGCGCCATCAAAGCAACCTGGTCTTCAATAACACTTGACACTACAAGCTGATTGTCTCCATGCCACACCACATTGATGCAGTCATTCCTGGTAAAGGAGCCCCAACCAAATCAGATATTTCTGTACTGTAAATGCTTTTTGATTGAAATAATTTTAGAAACTGGATTTCTGATTTTAATGAGCTATAAGCCATAATCTTCAAAATTCCAACAAAAAAGACTTTCAGTGTTTTACTTCATGTCTAATGAATATAGAATATATGAAAGTTTATCTTTTGGAGTTAAATTTAAAAGAAAATTTCACCATGTTTTTTATATATACTTGTACACACACACACACACACACACACACACACACACACACACAAAACAACCTTGAAGATTTGTTCCTCTAAAATCTTTTCAGGTTTTTTTCCCCAGTGATTATTAGCCTATTGGTGTGAGGTGCCTTCTAATACCAGGTTTGTCTGTTCTGTGTGTTGTTCTTGTCCTCAGCCTGAGACTATGAATATGATGCCTTTAAGGACTTGAAAACACTTAAAACCACTCAGGTACACAATCATATTATATCATGCCATAGTAGTCACATGTATTGACATGTAACAGGTTGTTTCTATGATTATACTGCTAAGCTACAATTCAGCTTTTGTTCCTGCTGGCTTTTAAAAACACATTTTTGGCTAGATACTAGACTGACCACTTCACTGTTTGCAGGTTGATGATGAGCCATTTACTTTACTTTCTGTGTGAAGAGCATTACCCTATTAGCTGCACATTTTAAAATCACATTCATTTTTCTCACTATAGTTAAAGTTACATGTATTCAATATACATAGCCTCTGTTTAATATATTGGTTGTTAACATAGTGAATATAGAGTTTACATATCAAAGCTTTGATGTAGAGACAGGAAGAGAGGTAAATGTAAAGAGGCAGTTGAGCAGAAACAGACAAATAAGCATGTACTGTCTGTCCTCTAAAAGAAGATTCACTGCTTTGAAATGGAAAATCTAATAACAAACATATACACTGTATAAACACATTGGCGTAAACCTTTTCTCAGGTTTAACCACAAATAGTTTATGGCATTAAGGTAGTTTGTAGAGAAAAAGATGAGGTAGTTCTGGAAGAAGAGGACCTTATTTTATATCAAAGATGTTTTTACGAGGCTCTGTGGGTGGAGGAAACATGGGACATGGGGTGAAGGACTCTTCAGTGTAAGGTGATATTTATTTGTTGAATTTATGATACTGAAGGTAAATTCTACAACAATAAAACAATGTGAAATGCTCTTATTTGTATTTACAACCATTATCTGAAGAGGGAAAATTCTTGTTTCTACTGAACTCACACAGTGTGGGTAGTTTATTTCTCTTGCTGTGTAACAGAAATATTATATTACCAGTCTTAATCGTGACTTTAGAGCTCTGATTGGCTCAGGGACTAGACTGAAAATTATTAAATTATAAACAGAGTAAATTTATATAATATATTAATAAGTAGTTTTACAGTTACAAAGTCATGCAGTGTCAAAGGAGCTGTTTATATCCCATTTCCATCTGTTATACTTCCAGAATTAACAGCATCTTTTCTTACCACTGAAAATGTCTGTAACTTAAAAGCTTTATGTGCTTTTTATTTAGTCACATTTTTAAGGATAACCAAAATAGATTTTACTTCCAAGCTGGAGGGAAGTGAGATACATACTCTATGACTCATAAACAAAAAACATTTGCCGAAGATAAAAGAACTACAATGCATTCACAGACATGCCAGCCAGTCTTAAGAAGAAACCTTTCTTTAGATCATTTTCTCAGAAAGCTTCATGATGTTACTGTATTTATTCTCTGCTATTGTTTTGAAACATATCAGGAAATCAATGGCTTTTGTGGCAGTCAATTTCATTGGCAATTGTATCATCTTGCTTCCTCTGTTTTCGGGACACTGCTGTCTCGTGCTTTTGCAGACAAATCTGCTGACGGGGCAACTTCAGCCCAGCAGGCCATGGAAAAACACAAGTTTGGTTTTTATTTTGTGGCTCTGCTGCAAGGAAATTTAAAAAAGGTTTGATAAGAAATGCATTTGTTATTACTTTTTTCCTCATGGCACCTGATTGACAGCTGAGAAAGATTTGTCTGCATGTGCACAGAGATCCATTTGGCTGGTTTTAATAACTGTGTGAGGGATTACTTCTCCTTTTTACAGCTGTTACCTTGGAATATAGAGAGGTAACTGAGAAAATCTGTTGTAATTTTGTTGTTGGGGCTTGTGGCCTGACTGTTCTTGCGTCCAGATTTTGTGCAACTTATGGTGCTATCAATCAGCTTGAGGCATTCAGAAGTTTAGATAAAGCCAAGCGGAATATTGATGGAGGCCTTTGCGAATGGCTTAGGTATTAAAACACTTACACTGAATGTTTTAATGTGTCCTTGGCCAAAGGTTTTCTGGTGCCTGAAAATATCACCCTGTGTTCAATGAGGCAGAGGCACAGCTTCTTTGCTGACATCTAGCTGAAGTTTAAAAGGTCATATGTGTACACTGACTGAGGTTTGTTTATCCTCTCTAACTCAATAAACACCTGATAGGGAGAAGTAAGGGTGCAATGAGTTTATTATTAATGCATACATATTTCACAGAGGCAGCATTATTTTCAGAGCCATAGCCAACCTTACACATAGTAGTGCTGCTGTGATGTGCAGAGGAAGGAGTGAATAGTATTTTTCATATTTATATCAATGCATTTTGCTAAGTAGCATTTATTGTTATCTTGGTTTGCAGCCAAATTCAAAGTACTAACGAGAGGTGAGCTTGTGATCATATTTTATGAGTACTCATAACAGTTAATATGTTGTTTCTGGATGCTTTTGTCCAAGTGCTGTACAATAATGTCTTTTATATCTGTTGCTCTGTCAGACTTACCACTGTGATTACGTTTAAATAACTGGTGAATTGACAATATAACAAAACACAGAGTGTAAAAAGTAATATAACAGTTAAAGCTGACTGAATTAAGACAACTAGAAAGTATTTTGATTATTTATCTGTTTTTTCTCAATAAAATAGTCATAAATCCCATCATAGTGACCCACAGCCCAAAGGCAGAGTTAAGATTTATTTTTTTATTCAGTCACCAAACCAAAATAAATTTGGTGCATTTTAATAGAAGACAAAAAGGAGAAAGCATTCACGTTTGGGAAAGTGCAATTACATTAGGATTAATTATAAAAATGACTGCTAATTAAATTTCTGTCAATCAACTGTTTGTTTTAGTTCTTAATTGAATTAGTTTTCACCACATTATTGAGTTTTACTCCGCGGTCATTCATTTGTTTTTTCGCCCTCTCATCAGTCAGTTGTGATATTTTGGTCTCATTCATGTCATTGTCAGCCAACACAAAGCCGCAGTAACGTTGGCTGTGAGCACCGAGCATTCAACTTTTCTCATATGACTTTAAAGTTATTTTTGTACTCTAAATAACTTTTATTGTTTAGTCAGTCTCATACAAACTCATTGCCATTTTGTTTTTCATTTGGTATTTCTTATGCTGTGGCACAAAAACAAGAAATCACCCTTTTTAATCACGCCTTCAAAATTCTGATTGGCTCAGTTGTTTATCCAAGACTTTCTGTAACTTGTTTTGTCGTACTTTTTATCTATTTTATATATATAGTATATATAGCCTATTTTAAAAAACGTTTCTTTTTTTTTTGCATGGAGAGAGCAAAGTGAACTGGAGTCAAATTCCTTGTTTGTGTGCCCAAACTTGGCCAAATAAAGATGATTCTGAAGTGCCGCAGCACCAGATGTACCCAAATCACTGAAACACATCTTGGATATGGGCAGAGATTCAGAGGCCTGAAAACAAACTGGAGCCAAACATCACAAACATGCTTGGCTCTGGGATGTTTGTGATTTTTGTCAGCACTAAATCAGAGAGCAGTTGCTTATTAAATCCAAATTTTTACATTCATGTAAGAAAAAAGTGACAAACCGTATGATCTCTAACTATCATACCAGCTGAGAATCTGCATTTGTTAACAATACAGTAAATTTCTTTTTAAATAAAGAATGTGGCTATGCCCTACTTTACTGTGTATATTCTATATTTATAGCCTCATGACTAGATGGCATTCTGGTGTAAATTCGGGAGTGTATAGAGAGGAGGGTTGAAGAAATTCTTGTATTATATCTAAAGCACTGTTCCGACACAGCTAAACTGCATTATCATTTACCTTTCAAGGAAAACACACTTTCTTCATTACATTTGTTTGAATGGCCAAAAAAAAAAATATATATAAAACCACAAAATATCCAGCTAATGGCAGTTCTCTGGGCGAAAATGCCTTGTTGATGCCAGATGTAAGAGGAGAATGGCCAGACTGCTTTACACTGATAAGAAGGCAACAGGAACTCAAATAACCACTTGTTACCACCAAGGTATGTAGAACACACATCGAACCGTAAAGCAGATGGACTACAGGAGCAAGAAACCACACCGGGTACCACTCCTGTCCGCTAAGAAAATGAAACTGAGGCTACAATTTGCACGGGATCACCAAAATTGAACAATAGAAGAGTAGAAAAACGTTGCCTGGTCTGATGGGTCTCAATCCTGCCTTATATCAACTGTGCAGACTGGTGGTGGTGTAATGGTATGAGGGATATTTTCTTGACCCACTTTGGGCCCATTAGTTGCAATTGAGCAGCATTTAAACACCACAGCCTACATGTACCTGAGTATTGCTGCTGATCATGTCCATCCCTTTGTAACCACAGTGTACCCATCTTCTGATGGCTGCTTCCACCAGGATAATGCACCATTTCACAAAGCTCAAATCATTTCAAACTGGTTTCTTGAACGTGACAATGAGTTCACTGTGCTCACCAGATCTCAATCCATTAGAGCACTCATCAGGCAATCAGTCATATATTATATGGTGCAGAACTGTAGAAGACAGTCTTTATTGGGGGTAATGTTCCAAAAAGGGTTTATTTTTACCCAAACATGAGAATATTGTGGTCTGAACCAAGTAGATTTGTTATGTATAACCACAACATTAAGCTCATGAGAGACCTGACAGATGACAGCTTGTTCAGAAATCCTAGTTTAGAACTAGGGCCAATAACGTCACAGCTATGGCCACTTTATTTCATTTTTTGAAAGTGATGGTCTGTTCCTTTTATCTGCAAATTTTCCTGGTGTAGCAACGTGCTAGGTACATAGCTATTTACACTAAGACTGCAAACGGCAAGCAACAACCAAAACAAACAAATGCAAACAGAACAAAAATCAAATAATAATATTGATGTGAATTAAATAAGCCAGCCACATCAGGCAGTGACCTCTAGCAATGGAAATGATCTTCCTCCGAAGGGTGGCTGGGCTTTCCCTTAGAGACAGGGTGAGGAGCTCAGTTATTCAGGAGGGGCTCAGAGTAGAGCCGGTATTCCCCCACATGGAAAGGAGCCTGTTGAGGTGGTTCAGGCATCTGACTAAGATGCCTCCTGGACACCTCCTAGGTGAGGTGGACCTTAGTGGACTTGTGGACATTTATAGGATAATCAAGGCTTTAGACATCCAGTACCCCACCTGTCCCCTTATCTTTATTTTATCTCCCTCAAGAAGTTATTAAGAATGCAGTTTCTTTGTATGGGAAGATATGGAGACAGGTTTGCTTATTTACATCAGTTGTGCTGTGTCACAAAGTATTTCCTCTGAACACAATCACAAGCAGTGAAGCATGACTTCTTCATCCAGATACAGATGAGCATTATCTACTTGACAGAGGCCTGTAGCACTAACATAGGAAGGGCTGAATTAATTCATTATTACACTCTTAATTATACTTTTGATGGTACTGTAAAGTTTTCAGAGAAGCTTCGCTGTGCAGGAGGTCAACTAATTCCGTTTTAGGCTGAAGAAACCCCAGGGAAGCATAAGAGGGGAAATGAGAGAATTGATCTCTGTCACAGTTTTTATGATCTTTAGCCACTTTGGTGCTTTAGTTGATGCTGAAAGGTCAAATTCAGCTGGTGTACATTCAAGACAAGACCTGGGAGAG
Organism: Heterochromis multidens; assembly: GCA_015108495.1. Classification (NCBI taxonomy): domain Eukaryota; kingdom Metazoa; phylum Chordata; class Actinopteri; order Cichliformes; family Cichlidae; genus Heterochromis; species Heterochromis multidens. Next base: position 7,161 of record VUQS01064019.1, read on the forward strand.
CAAATAAATGTTTGTGTATACTCACACTGACACAGAGAAGCACATTCCCATGCATGCACTTATCCACCCACTGGTTTGTACACGCAGAAACACACACAAATACACAATGCAGCCTCCCACACAAATATGCACACGGCATAGAAATCGTTTCTCTCTCTCTCACACTCACACACACACACACACACACACACACCAAGAAACACGCTACGTCCCGAGTGTTTATATGAAAATCCAACCTGTCTTTTAAGTCTGCATCAGAGAGCATTGTGAACCTTCACTTTTTTCTCCTTGCATGTTAAAAGGAAGATTGGCCCATCATTACAAAATAAAAGAGAAAAGTAAATTTAGTGGCCAGGCCTGTACTGTCATTTTTTCCTTTAATTATTTTATGAGACAGTTTTAGTGTGTGTGCACATGCCTGATAATGGCAAGTTAGGGATGTATGCCATAAATCCTTATGTTTAAAGTTGGTTAGACATGAATATAAATATCAGTTCAGTAGTTTGAACTCGGACCAGTTCAGGGAGTACTTTTTTTTAAATGTCCCAATGGGGGAAAAAAGGATTTTAGTGCATTCTGGTGGATGTCAGATATTATTCTACTGGCTCTGACCAAGTCTTTATGCTCAGGTACATCATACCCCTAAATATTTCCACAGTCTGTTTTAGTGGCATTGCACTATGTTAAATGCCTTTATGTAGCTTATTAGGATACATAGCTGACAAACAACACAATATGTCTTAATTTAGTACTAACAGTAATAGGTCCCAGCTGACTATCTTTGTACTGTGTGTGAAACAACTGGTATTTTGTGTTGAATGGCCCTCATTTATCATTCTGCTTCTTGTCCAGTGCATTGGAGGTAGGTGTTGATGATGTGTGAGGATCCTTCCAAAGATGTTCTGCTTCTTGTTCACAGTTTTAATACCACTGCTAAATTAAAGTATTCTGCAGGTGTTTTATGCACAGTTGGAAAAAGAAAGCTTGAAGGGTATAGGGCAGTGCATTTACATGTGACATTGCATTGCTGCATGTAACATTTAATAGAGTATATAAGATATTAAGTCAAACTGGAATTGATAGAAATTACTGTTCAAATGTTTGGGGTCATAAAATGGTCAGAAATGTAAGTTACAAAAAAAAAGGATTAATGTTGTAATTTTTAATAAATATCTGTATGCAACACATAGAAGTTGTTTTTCTGTACTAATTTGATCAAAATGACAATTACTAGAAATACCGTAGGAATTTTTAGTGCAGACTGTTGATTTTGGCATTATTTTATTAGAACTGTATAGTTGAAATGTTTTAAATCTGTCTGCATGCGTTATTTTTAATACAGCATATTGTTAATTTTGTGAATTATGGTCCCATTTAGACCAAAGTTGATGAGAAGACTGGGTGTGATTTAGGGTGTCGCTACCTGTGATTGCCAAGCTGCTACCATATTGGTTTGCAGTGTCCTTTGGTTTCTCACTCATATCTACCTGTTGCTGATCACATCAGGTTTAAAAACAAAAGGTAGCAGCAATAGAAATGCCAAACGTGAGGCGTTAAAATGTTTATTGAAAAACAATAGGTAATGTCAATGTGGGCACGCCTCTTAATCTTTAAATTCAGGTGTTTTCAGTCCCATTGCCATGTGTATAAAATCAACCACCTAGCCATGCCTTTGCAAACGTGTGAAAGACTGGATCATTCTAAAAAGCTCACTGAATTCGAACATGGTACTGTAATAGGACGCGACCATTGCAACAAGTCAGTGCACTGAATTTCTTCCCTCCTAGATATTCTACCATCAACTGTAAGTGGTGTTATTGCAAAGTGAAAAGATTTAGGAACCACAGCAACTCAGCCACAAAGTGGTTACAGTCGCCGAGTGCTGAGGCACATAACGCACAAAAGTCACCAGTGCTCTGCTGACTCAATAACTGCAGAGCTCCAAACCTCCTCTGGTATTAACATCAGCACAAAAACTGTGCTGAGAGCTTTGTGGCTTGGCTTCATGGGTTTCCATGGCCAAGCAGCTCCTGTAGGTGTAATGTGTAGGTGGTCTAGTGCTTTTGTCCATACAGTACAGTCTATGCTTGAGTTTAGCAGTGCCAGCATGGATGTTAAAAAACAAACCTGGGCTAGCAAAAAATGGGCATGCTGTATAACATACAGTAATGCACCACTGAAGCTGACATCTTCTAGCTACTCCAGCTCTCACTTGTCAGTCATTTGCAGCCATGGTAAAAGCCACATATGCTCAAGACTCAAGACATGTTTCCAAAAATGTAAATTGAACTTTAAAGTAAGTAAATAAAGTAAGCAGACAAAAAAAATAAACAGACAAAAAAGAAAATAAGCATATGAAAATAAAATCCAATATCACTTTGGAGCTGTTCTTTAGGTTAGAGCAGAGTACAGAGGCTGTATAACTACTTTTTCAGCCCCTCAGACATTTTGAGATTTCCAAACTAATTAGATTTTTGTTAGCAGAACGCTACAATGCTCTCTGCTGAGAGAAAACTGAAAAGGAGAACAGTAGGCAGCAGTTGAGAGGGAAAACTTGCTCTGTAGCAGTATAAACATCAGGAAAGAGCTGGTGTAGCCTGCTGGTTTGATTGGACTTCATTATTTTTGCCTTCAGAATTTATCTCCACCTCTCTGCAGAACAAACAACCCATGCAGCTCACGTCTCCTTACCCATTGTATCCTCAACATTTGGCACGTCGCCCTCTACTCTTCTTTATTGTCTTTTTTCTCACATCAGAGCACAGACAGTTGCTGCGTTGAGCTGCTTCCTTCTCAAGCTGCATTTTAGCACAATATGGTGAGAAGCAGTCACATTTGCTGTTTATTTTCACAGGGTGCATCGTATCAAGTACCTTCATTACCAGATCCAAGTAGGCTACAGCATCACATTTTGTGACTCAATTTTGTGAAGCTACAGGTAACAGGGAGTTTTTTATAGTGCACTTTTATCTTTCTCTGGCACTTTTCCTTATCTCCCATTTGTTGAAGGAGTTAATGGTTCATCTTGTTTCGTGATACTGAACCAAAGCACAAATTCACACCCTTTCTGTGTATTTTTTTCTTCTTCAGAGTTTACCTAGGAAGTGTGCCCATTGGTATCAGCAGGGAGTCTTAAGACTTTTTTTTTTTTTATTTCTACACTCCAAATGTGCTGTATCCAAAGGCTCATTTGTTGATATTCTGTTGCATTTTGGCTCTGTCTCCGAAGTTTTCCCTAAGGGGCTGAGAGCTTGGGTTCCATGTGGCGTGGTGTTTGATTGATGCAGGCCTTCTCCGTCTATGCGATGTGCTCACTGATGCGGTGGTGATGGAGTGAGATACCCCTGCTGAAGCTGATCTAGTGAGCAGCTGGCCTGTGTTCCTCACTTGCACAGTGGCTTTGCAGTTGTTTTTCCATCACATTTTTCCCCTTCATTATCACTTGAGGGGATTTTGTGTTGGTGGCTTCTCTTTAGGGAAATGGAAGGATTTACTGAGCCGCTTTCCACCTCAGGTTAGTCTTTTTGATGATACCTCACTAGAATTTAGATTCATGTTTAAAAAACTTGAAGTGACTGAGTCCAGAGAATGAATATGCCAGTATTGTCTATAACCACCGTTATTGGTGTACTGGTGACTGATATGTCAATGAATGCAGCGATATATTGTGCCAGTTTGGGTTTAGATATGTGGTTGAACTTTGAATTCAGTTTTAATTCCTTTGATGGTTTAAATGACAGCACATCACAGATGGTGTATTGCTATAGATTTAGCTAATTAATATTAATTCTGTAACTGCTAAAATTGAGTTTTCTCTACAAGCAGGTAGAGGGAAGACAAACGTCACTCTGTATTACTATTCTACAGCTAAAAGTTGACTGGGTATTTATTTCAATCTGAAGAGATTTTCATCATTAAACTTTATTTCATATGAATCCTTTATTGCCTGAATAGTTCTGCACAGTGACTAGTCTGTGGAATAAGTAACATGTAGTCTGCATATGAATATGCAGAATCTGAAAGCAAGACTTTTGGTGCCAGAAGCCTTCTGGTTTCCCTTTGTTGTCTGAATTGTATTGACTAACCATATTTAAGCAGGCTTTGGTTGCCACAAGTAAACAGTCAGTGTGGTGATAAAAACAAGCGATTGCATTTGCCAAAATGCAATTAAATGAGCACAGATTAGATCTCTCAGGGAAATGGTTGTTGCCCTGAAGAGCTAAATCAGCAGATTAGGCGGTGAGTTCAGAGATTGTGTTGTGTCTGCTGGTTTTGACATGTTATCAATTAGGCCTACCACAAAAAACTCTTATGTTCTACCGTTTAACCTCTTAAATAAAGCATAAGCTTTCAATGAAGAGCCACTGTTTAGTCCTTTGATAACTGGGAGGGGACACAAAGACAAAATCCTGTATTTGTTTTTCTTTTTTTGTATATAAATTTGTAATTAGTGGAAATAATCTATATTTCTTCTGCATCATTTAATTTAATTTTCCAAAGAGCCTGACATACACTCACCAGCCACTTCATTAGCATTCCTGTTCAACTGCTTGTTAATGCAAATATCAATGCAGTTAGGCATGTAGAAGCTGAAGTTCAAACTGAACATCAGAATAAGGAAGTAAGGTGATTTAAGTTACTTTGACCAAGCCATGTTTGTTGGTGCCAGATGGGCTGGTCTGAGTATTTCACAAACTGCTGGTCTACTGGGATTTTTTCACACAATCATCTCTAGGGTTCACAGAGGATGGTCAGAAAAAGAGAAAATATCCAGTGAGCCACAGTTCTCTGGGCGAAAATGCCTTGTTGATGTCAGAGGTCAGTGGAGAATGGCCAGACTGCTTCGAGCAGCTAGGATGGCAACAGTGCCTGGTCTGATGAGTCTCTATTTCTGCTGCAAATTCCGATGGTAGGGTCAGAATTTGGCGTAGAAGCATGAAAAGCATGGATCCATCATGCCTTGTATCAACATTTCAGGCTGGTGGTGCAGTTGTCACAGGAGTATGTAGGGGATATTTTCTTGGCACACTTTGGGCCCCTTCGTACCAACTGAGCATCGTTTAAATGCCACAGCCTACCTGAATATTGTTGCTGACCATGCCCCTCCCTATTACCACATTGTATTTATCTTCTTTTGACTGCTTTCAGCAGCTCAAATCATCTCAGACTGGTTCACTGTACTCAAATGTCCTTCACAGTCACCAGATTTCAATCCAATAGAGCACCTTTGGGATGTGGTGGAGAGGTGAATGACCTACATCATGCACGTGCAGCTGACAAATCTGCAGCAACTGTGTGATGCTATCATGTCAATATCGACCAAAATCTCTGAGGAATGTTTCCAGCACCTTGTTGAATCTATGCCACGTAGAATTAAGTCAGTTCTGATGGAAAAACTGGGTCCAACTCGGTACTAGCCATGTGTAACTAGTGAAATGGCTGGTGAGTGTATTTAGTACATTTGGAAACTTAGAATCTGCAGAAGCATTAAAATTAATAATTAATTATTATTATTATTATTATTATTTTTATAAATTTAGATTTTTAGATATTTGAAGCTGTTGAAAATGACAAAATTACATTTTAGAAGGTATTAGATAACTGGATTTACAACTGGATTAAAATTATTTACCTGTAACCAAAGGAGCATGATTGTTGTTTGACAATAATAGCATCAGACTAGCTTTGTCTATATATGTGTAGGTAGTACAGACCAACTGTCTCTTTGGAGTCACTTTACGCAAGCATTGTGCAGTGAGAAATAGAGCTACCTGCTGTAAAGACGCCTCCGTAGGGATGGCTCATTTCATGCCTTAGTGATGTCTCAGTGAAGTAAATGCATCTGCTCATTTTGAGCAGAGAAAGTCAACCTGACCCTGTACCTGCTTCATAACCTTAGCTGCTGTTTCAATGCATGTACACTGTGGTTACTAGGTCATCTCTTACAGGAATACAGCTTAAAAGCATACAGTATGTTAAGTATGCTTCCATTTGATTGACGGGCTTATGGTTTTAAAGTCAAAGTGTGGTTGTACCATGTCTGCCTTTTAGTATATATACTATATACAGTATATATAGTATATGTAGAATGTGTATACATATACTCTGTTTTTTTGCTACCAGTTATACTGGAAACTAAGGAATCCAACCTAAAATTTGCACTGAGGAAAGGTGTTTTTGGAATGAATGGTTTTGTTCTATGTTCATTTAATGCTTGAAAAACCTTCAACTGGCTTGTAATAAGTTTCAGCTTAACCTCACTGTCACATTTCAGTCAGTATTGTCACCGTGAATATCCTGGAAAAACAAGACTCTGATCTTTCATGCAGTGTGGAACTGTTCCTTTGGCATTACATATCCTGAATTTGAAGACTTGGCCAATGTTTATTTAAATTTACATCCAAATGAGCATTATGTCACGGTAGGACTATCAGTCCTAACCAGAAAATGTAAACAGAACACTAGAAAATCATTCCAGGTACAGTTAAACAAGCTTCTCTGTTTCTTCCCACTTTGTTCTGTAAAAAGCTGCACATGAGTGTGACACTGCAAAATCATTTTGTTGTGGTCTCTGGCGTTCTGCAGTGAATGTTACTTAAAGGGTGAGGAAGATCATATAACAGCTCAAGGATTTGGATTTGAGAGAGAGTTGTATGAAATGAAGTTACGTTTCATAAAAATTAAACAAATTGATATAAATGTTTTCAAACTAATGCCTGTAGTTGTTCTCCTAAATATTATGGGGTAATGTGTATGCACAGATTCAAAGAAAACTAAGAATGAAACACAAAACAACCCAAATCATACATTAAGATCATTTGTCAGGATCTTAGGTATATAGCAATGAGCATTTGATACTGTATGTGCAACTTCCTGTTTTGTATCTGACCATTTGCACCTATTATCCTGAACACTGTGATACCTTATAATCAATAAAATGTTTTGTCATATTAGTAGTATATGTTTGTTGAAGCAGAGCTTAAAATAATGATGATTATTAGGAATTACCCTAAATAAAATTGTTGTTAGTCAGATTGTATACTGTATTTCACTGGGGTGATTTGAGTATTCATTGTAGTTTTTTACCATGTGGATTATACAGTGCAAATTTATTAAAAATAAAAAACAAAAATATAACATGTGCATAAGTTTTCACAGTCTTTGCTCAGTACTTTGTTGAAGCACCTTTGGCAGCAATTACAACCTCAAGTCTTTTTGAGTATGATGCTACAAGCTTGGCACACCTATTCTTGGGCAGTTTCTCCAATTCTTCTTTGCAGAACTTCTCAAGCTCAATCAGGTTGGATGGGGAGTATCAGTGCACAGCCATTTTCAGATCTCTCCAGAGATGTTCAATCGAGTTCAAGACATGGCTCTGGCTGGGCCACTTAAGGACGTTCACAGAGTGGTCCCGAAGCCACTCCTTTGTTTGGGGGAAAAGGAGCAACTGATATAATAAAGGCAGTATGATAAGAAGGGCACCTCAACTCAACTTTATCTATAGTCAATTTTCTGTAATATATTGGGATATTTATATATTCAAATTATTGTATTATTAGCACTATTTGTAATATTTTGTAATATATTGTATTATTTAATATTGGTATTTTAAATTGTTAATTACTTTTCTTACTGTCCTGGAGCAACTGTGACCACATAATTTCTTCTGGGATTAATAAAGTATTCTGATTCTGATGATTGTTATCTTGGATGTGTGCTTAGGGTCGTTGTCCTGTTGGAAGATAAACCTTTGCCCCAGTCCGAGGTCCAGAGCGCTCTGGAGCAGGTTATCATCAAGGATGTCTCTGTACATTGCTGTATTCATCTTTCCCTTGACCCTGACTGGTCTCCAAGTTCCTGCTGCCGATAAACATCTCCACAGCATGATGCTGCCACTACCATGCCTCACTGTAGGGATGGTATTGGCCAGGTGATGAGTGGTGCCTGGTTTCCTTCAGACATGACACTTGGCATTCAGGCCAAAGAGTTCAATCTTTGTTTCATCAGATCAGAGAATTTTGTTTCTCGTGGTCTGAAAGTCCTTCAGGTGCCTTTTGGCAAACTCCAGGTGGGCTGTCATGTGCCTTTTACTGAGGAATGGCTTCTGTCTGCTCACTCTACCATACAGGCCTGATTGGTGGAGTGCTGCAGAAGTAGTTGCCCTTCTGGACGGTTCTCCTCTCTCTACAGAGCAATGCTGGAGCTCTGTCAGAGTGACCATTGGATTCTTGGTCACCTCCCTGACTAAGGCCCTTCTACCCTGATCGCTCAGATCGGCCGGGCAGCCAGCTCTAGGAAGAGTTCTGGTGGTTCCAAACTTCTTCCATTTATGGATGATACAGGCCACTGTGCTCATTGGAACCTTCAGTGCTGCAGAATTTTTGCTGTACCCTTCCCCAGATCTGTGCCTTGATACAATCCTGTCCCAGAGGTCTACTGACAATTCCTTGGATTTCATGGCTTGGTTTGTGCTCTGACATGCACTGTCAACTATGAGACCTTATATAGACAGGTGTG
>VUQS01064020.1:0-24023 GCA_015108495.1 Heterochromis multidens
CCGAGGAGGGGGCCTAAGGGTACATCTGTTACCATCTTACAATGCTGTGACTGCAGCCATTCCCCAATCTCTGTGAATGGTACTCATGGCCATTGATCAATGGTCATGACAATTTGCATACTAATGATCATGAAACTGACCTCATGGCCCATTGTTAGTCAGTGGTGCTGGTTTTGGTCATTATGCAAATGTACTGTTTATAAGGTTGGGGAAGCCTGCAGTCAGTTGAGACTGAAGAAGTCACCAGAGGTGACGAAACGTTTCTCCCACTAAAAAACGCTACGTCCAGATGAACAGATTCAGCTTATTGGGATTTACAAGAAGGCACATTAACCCAATCTTTTCTGTCACTGATGCAATTCTTTAAAAAAAACATTTTTTTAAATCTGAAGGCCTTCATTTTGACAGATTGGAGCAGTGATTGTGGATCTACTATAACGTCATAATTCAAATGCAACACTGTTGTTGACTGTGCTTTGTCTCTTTCATAGCAAACTGTAGAATATATAGAAATTTCAGAGGGTGAATGTCAGAGCCTTTGATATTCTTCTATACCATTATTATTAAAAAGGAAAAATCCATTTGAATTTTCCCTAATGAAAGCCTTGTTAGGAAATGAAGTGTTTCTGTCTAGTGAAACATTAATATAGAAAATGTTACATGTGCAGCAACTTTAACAGTGCCGGAGAGAATCAATAGTACTAAAATAGTCTGATGGATTATTATAACATCACTGTTTGATTAGATCAAACTGAAAGTATAAACAAAATATCAGTGATCTGATCATCATGGGTAAAGGGAGATGTTTGGACAGTAGTATGGGTGAGCTTGGTGACCTGATTAACACCATGAGGGGAGTTTGGTGTGTTTCATGAGGCACTGCAGTGAGACATTGACACACTGACACTTCTCAGACCACAGTGTGACCGTAACCTGGCTTCATGACTTTTTAAGCGGACAGAGACATTAACCTGAGCAGTAAGCAGAAATGTGGATGGACTGCACTAGCTGGGACTGAAAAAAGATTGAAAAGCGACTGAAAAGATTTCTGTGGCCTGAATACTGAGCTGCTAAGTTTTGGAATGCGTCCATATTGCTTGCTGAGAGAATTTCTCATTGCTGTTGCTGTTTGAATTCACTTTAAATCAACACACTGTTTGGATTCCTCGGCCGAACTACTGTGGATAATGACTGGATCCTGACCACCCTCAGCACCACATACTGAACACTTTCTCTAACATTTCGGGTGCTATAACAGTAATTTCCCAAATTTTGGGATACATCAAATATTTCTTTTGTTAATAAAGGTCAGTGACAATTAAAATAAAATACACTGTTCATTTGAATAAAATAACAGTGCTCCTAATTTTGGTTAACTTTTACTTTCTACTCATTATCATGTCAACAAGTTGTTAAGCAGCTTTTAAGGTGGAATGTTTGTTCATGAAAATGATGAATAAATTTCAACTCGAATACACTAAATGTGAATATTTTATTTCCTCACTCGGAGAAAAAAGTGGCGCAGCATCGTGCTGGTGTTCTCGGTCAGCGCTGTCAAGGCCTTTAAGCCCATCTAAAAACATCACAGAGTCCTTGCATGATTAGAAAATCCCATACTGGGAGACTTTTGGTGACTTCTAATCACTTCCCTGTGAGGAATATTGCCCGTAACTACAAAACTCTGGATGAAATGATCCCAGTAAATTTACCAACAATGTGGCAGCGGAGAAGGTTCAGCCTTCAGAATAAAATAAAATCTGATACGAAAAGTTGTGGATGCATGTGACTATGCTCAAATGAGCACCCAACTTAAGTCCACTGAGTTCATAAATGTGTCTCAATGTCCTTAAAAAAAATTAAATGCTGATAAAATTGCATCGTAACAGAATTTTTTCTGTTACGTCTAAGGCAACCTCTGGTGCTGACTGACAAAAAGGATCCTTATCACCACTGCATTATGAATATACATGATGGAGACATTACAAAAAAACTGCCTAAAAGTCATTGAGCCAGAGTAAAAACTTTTCTTCACTCAGCATGGCATGAAAACACATGACTTATCAGATGAAGCACTGGATATATCCTTTTTTTTAAGTGACAAATGAAAAACTAAACACTCTGGCTGTTCTCATTTGGGTGTCCCAAACTGCAGCCTCGGACAGACAGACACACACACACACACACACACACACACACACACACACACACACACACACACACACACACACACACCTTTCCCCAATGTATAAGTCTGGTTTTGGTCATTATGCAATGTACTGTTTATAAGGTTGGGGAAGCCTGCAGTCAGCTGAGACTGAAGAAGTTACCAGTTGGTGACGAAACGTTTCTCCCACTAAAAAACGCTACGTCCAGATGAACAGATCTATGGTATGAATTTGAACATCCTACATCGCCTCGTTCTCAAGTTATTGTGTTCACAAACTTGGGTGTCCACCCTGCTTGACTGGGTGACGACAATACCCCATCAGCTTTTTATGGCTGAGGGGTAATAATAAAAAAAAAAAACTCCACAACAAACCACAATGATAGTAGTGTGGAAAATAAAATATGAATTTGGCATAAATTCTTTATATTATGTATTAAATTCTGCTGATTTGAACAAATGCCACCCTGTAGGATTTTTTTTCTCTAACCACAAACATTGTAGTTTCAAATAAGAGAAATCCTCCCTACCTGTGTACTTGACCAGTGTCCGGCCTGTAGAGATCTCCCAAAGTTTGACCACTGAGTCTTTCCCACTAGACAGGATGTACTTGGAGTTCTTGGAGAAGATGGCGGAGCAGACCTCTGCTCCGTCGTGTGCTTTGTCGAAGGTAGTCACGCAGCGGTTAGAGATGCCATCCCACAGTTTGATGCTGCCGTCCTTGCTGCAGGTAACATAGCTGTTAGCGGTGGGGTTGTAGCTAACACCGCTGATGGTGTCTGTGTGCTGGTCCAGTGGGTTGCAGGACACGAAGCACTGGAAAGTGTTGACGTCATAGAGGCGCAGGGTGGGGTGCTGCGTCCCCACCAGTAGGAAGTCACCTGATGGATGGAATGAGATTGAACGCAGCATTTCTGCTTCCTGTGGGTAAATTTAAAAAGCAAGAACTGGAGTACAAAGTTTTTTTATATATCAGTTTCGTCACTTTGGATTGTAAACAGAACAATTTATCTGACCTGTATATATTTAAAGGCTCTTTTTGCAGAGGGCTTCGAGTAGTCAAACAGTTTGAGTGTGTAATCTCTCGAGCCAGATGCCAGAATCTGTTCAGTGGGATGGAAGGCGAGGCAGGTGACTTCATCAACGTGGTCGTACAGTGTCCGAATCACAGGGTGATTCTCCATGTTTTGCTGCGCGGTCTCATTCATCATCACCTGACATACGTAGAAATGAAAATAATGTCAGCACATTGGCTTAAAAACATCCAGCATACCTGTGCTGTTTGAGCTGCCTCACCTCGATGGGCATGGCACTCTTGGCGAGCATGCGCTCAGTATCCAGGATCTTGATGGAAGCGTCAGCGGAGCCAGTAGCAATCAGTTGACCATCTCGACTGTATGTGGCAACGCGGCAAGGGCCCTTATGAGACGTGACGTAGCAGGTCTCATACTCCGACGCCTCTGGAGACATGGTCTGGACATCGGCGTCAAATTCCAGATCAATGCCAACACCAGGCGCCACTGTATCTGAGCGGCCAATAGCATACTGAACGGCACTATCGTCGTTTTCCATCCCTGTAATGGATTGTAGGTTTTACAGTTGGGGCTTGAAGAGACACAGCACAAAAACCAAGACATTGAGAAAAGAACTGTTCCCCAGAGGCCACATTAGCCCTGGGAATCTGAGAATATAGCCCCAGATTTCCCCAGATAGATTACATTAGGTTAACAGACAGAATAAATAAAGCCAATAAAAGTAGCAATGGTGAAAGACTTTAAAAATCAGTCGTAAAAAACAAAGTAAAGTCACGCATTCATTTTTTTCTTTTTTAAAGCTGTTTTTAGTGTGATTGTGCTGTGCTTTATAATCCTTCCTTAGGGCAGGAGGAAAACAGTGTCCAGGTTGAGTTGCATCCATTCTGATACAGCTGACTTTCTTGTGCAGTCAGCCAGTGTATATGTCAGTCAGAGGTGGTAGTGTGGAGCTAAGCTAGAATGAAGGAAGCTAACAGCAGATGATCAACAGTTTGCAGGTATTTCACCCCGCTAAAGCAACAACTTCTTTTTGTATGTTTGCAAAAGTTTTTTACTTAACTGCAAACTGTGGTCAAAGTGAGTTAACACGAATCAAAGATCCAACGACAAAAACACTTTAGCTTCTCTATAAAAGACCTCAAGACCTCACATACGGTAGAAGCTTGAAAGACTTCAGTTGTCTCTTGTCGGCTCCACATGGGTGTTTGTGAGGATGGAAAAGGGAAAAGTCCTGGAGCTGTAAATGATGCTGCAGTATGGAGCAGACTAATGACTCTCACTCTGAATCAAAATGAGACCAGTACAAATAAATTTGATGAATTAGATGAATCACGCCGCTGCTGCAGATTTGTCTGCTGTGACTGTGGAGGCCATTTGAGTGCAGTAAACTCATTGTTATGTTCAAGAAACCAGACTGAGATGATTTAAGCCGTGGAACTTGGTGAAGTATCCTGTTGGAAGCAGCTACCCAGAAGACGGGTACACTGTGGTCATAACGGGATGGACATGGTCTGCAACAATATTCAGACAGGCCGTGGCATTTAAATGATCATCAGTTGGTACTAAGAGGCTGAAAGTGTGCCAAGAAAATATCCCCCCCACCATCACACATTACCATTTCATTTTTCCAATGTTCTGTGTTTAATTTTGGTGAGCCTGTGTAAACTGTAGCCTCACTCGGTGTGGTCTTCTGCTGCTGCTGTAACCCGTCTGCTTCAAGGTTCGATGTGTTGTGCATTCAGAGATGCTTTTCAACATATCTTGATTGCAACATGTGGTCGTTTAAGTCATTGTTGCCTTCCTAATAGCTCAAAGCAGTCAGTCGATTCTCCTCTGGCATCAACAAGTCATTTGATGCCACTGACTAGATATTTTCTCTTTTTCAGACCATTCTCTGTAAACCTTAGAGATGGCTGTGTGAGAAAAAACCAGCAGATCAGCAGGAACCATGCCAAACTCACTTAAATCACCTTTCTTGCTTTGCCTAAACACACTGGATAGTTACCACGTCACTGGCTAATTACACATTAATAAGCAGCCGACCAGCGGTGGGTCAGTATTTAGGTGTTCATGATGAAATCTACACGTCACTGGAGTTGGCTGTGTTTCTTTTAATCGCACCAAACATTTTGAAGTATCCCCTCACCCTCCACCCCAAGATCAGAACAAGGGCTCAGCTCTTACCGATCTTCGCCAGCTGCATGAGCTGCTCCGAGGGCGACACGACGCTCTGTGGCTTCACCTCATTGATGAGACTGTTGGCGATGTTGGTGTATCCATCATAGAGCAGCTGGCTGATGATCAGCCTGTACAGGTGCTGTCGGTCCTTCAGAGTCGGTTTGGGACGAAACATGTTGGGTCACTGTCACCTGAACCGTGTGCGAACTGGAACCAAAGACAAAATGTCAGCAACTGACTTTAACTGTGTTAAATGGCCGTTAAACTACAACATTAGCACACAGTTAGCTGTAACTATGCTAACACTGTGCCAGGAATGAATGGAGAGTGTTAGCCGTGCGGCTAACCACGTTAGCTTAGAAGGACCGCGGCTGAACTGCGGATATAACTGTGAGTGTGCGCCATGTCCCAAAGAAGCGCTATATGCTGCTTAACAGCCGGAGTTTAAAACCTGTTGTGTTTTTAACACTGAAACATAGAAAACATCCAACCCTCTTACTAGCTCCAGTTGCGCTTCTGGATCCGAACGTGCGTTACGTTCTACGTATTTTGCGCACTACGTCACGACACCGGAAACGCCAAATCCGCGCCTGTGAGACGCGTTTTCTGCCGTCGCCACGTTGCTCCGGGGTCTGACTGTGGGTTCCGGGTTATTCCGGAATAAAAAGCAGACTTCTGTGCTGCTTTTTACGGTTTAAATGAAAGAAACGCAGAAATTCATCTGCTGAAATGCTGTTTAATTTGATATATCAGTAATCCTGTTAAGCTGTTGACTCTGAAACTAAATTAAAGTAATGCTGATTTACATCAGGTAAAGAAAAAAAAAACATTTTCATTAATTTATCGAAAAGATGTTGAAAATTATGTTTGCCAGTTGGCTGAGTCTGATATTGTGTTAGGTAGTCCTACATTATTTAAATTAACTGATAGTTAAATCTTTCTCATGTCACTAATGTCAAATACATTAACAGTGAAATAATAAATGTAACTGAAACCTGTTTGTATCCCGGGAGGAGACACAGATCTCTTTGGGGTTGCATCACAAAGGCATCTGGCGTTCAAAATCAGCCAAATAAACCAGCTGTGGCCCCATGTGAATAAGAGAGCAGCCAAAAGTAGTTGCTTTAATACGAAGGAGTGTTAGGGTCACGTGTTCAATTTGAGAATAAAGTCGAAATTTCGACATTAAACTCGAAGTACTATTTTGAGAAAAGAAGTCAGCGTGGAGAGGTGGAGGTATGCTCTGGAGAGAAGAGGAATGAAAGTCAGTAGAAGCAAGACAGAATACATGTGTGTGAATGAGAGAGAGACAGGTGGAAAGGTGAACATGCAAGGAGCAGAGGTAGTCAAGGTGGATGAGTTTAAATACCTGGGGTCAACCATCCAAAGCAACAGACAGTGCACAAGAGAGGTGAAGAAGAGAGTGCAGGCAGGGTGGAGTGGGTGGAGACGAGTGTCAGGGGTGATTTGTGACAGAAGGAGAGCAGCAAGAGTGAAAGGGAAGGTTTAAAGATGGTAGTGAGACCTGCTGTGATGTATGGTATGGTGACGGTGGTACTGACACAAAGACAGGAGGCTGAGCTGAAGATGTTACGATTGAGAGTGAGCAGGATGGACAGGATTAGAGATGAGTACATCAGAGGGACAGCTCAGGCTGAGCGGGTTGGAGACAACGTTAAAGAGGCAAGGCTGAGATGACATGTGCAGAGGAGGGAGAGTGGATATATTGGACAAAGGATGTTGAATATGGCGCTGCCAGGCAGGAGGAAAAGAGGAAGACCCCAGAGGACGTTCGTGGATGTAGTGGAGGACATGCAGAGTGTTGGTGTGACAGAGGAGGATGCTGGGAGAGGGTGAGATGGAGACAGATGAGCCACTGTAGCGCCCCCTAAAGTGAGCAGCTGAAGAAAAAGACCAAAGGAGACAGAAGTGCCATGGTATATTAGTTTATAACCAAACAGCAGTGTTATACAGTAGTTCCACACATATAATGGGTCTAGGCAGGTGGCATTTGGTTTAACACCACAAGCTGCACAATCTGACATTTAAGGGGGAAACACAGTGCAATTAGTAGATAAATGATCATACTTTATTTATCCCATAACTGGAAAATCATTTTGTTACAGCAGTTGAAATACTACTACTACAACCACTACTACCACAACTGCTACTACTACTACTACTACTAATAATAATAATATTTACTATGATTAGTAATAGTATTACTTTTAATATCATTATTATTAGTTCATCATCATTTCAACTGCTGTAACAAAAGAATTTGCCAAATATTAGATAAATAAAGTCTTTTGTATCATATTGTAAATGATGCCATAACAGCCCTAAGTGGGGTCACACATTCAGCGACCTCTATATGAGGTTTTCCTGCTCTTCTGTCTTTGTATGCATTTTTGTGTGATGATGTGCGGGGGTTCAATTAATGTGAAGTCCTGTACAAAAAAGAATTTCCACAATGATCATTTCTACCTATTGAGTAAGTATTAGTATGTTAATCAACTGACAGAGAATGACTTCATGTTAAGATAGTCTATCAAGCCCAAATTGTTTAGTTATGAGGAAGCATAGCAATATGAAGAAGCTCCCAAGCCAAGTCTTGGTGTATGTGTTGGTATTCTTTTTAATCTGAGGTTTTACAGGATTAACAATTATGGCAATACAACAGCTACTGTAATTATATTATGTGTTTCATTAACCCAATTCCAATACTTTTAATTCAAATACTTTCTATTTATGTGTTCGTCTTTTTTATCACCTATGATCCAGCAGAGGGCGCAAAAGAGCACCATCTCGGACACAAAGGGAAAGAAAAGCTGTCTACTTCTGCTCACATTTTGATTCCACTAATGTTGGTTTGCAGTTTTTACACTGACGGGAGTGTTAGTGTTTGCCAGCTGATTGTGGACGACATGAGGCTGCTGTTCTTTAGCTACTGAGAAGTTGAACATGTGAGTAGATATAGGCCTGCAGCAAATCCCACCCACACACACATGCACACACACTAATGCTCAGTTACGACTTCCTGTAATGTGGTTCATCTGCACTAGTGCTGGCCAAAAAAAAAGGAAACAGAAACGCAGTGTAATACATACAGATGGATGATGGATGATGGTAGCAGCCTGTTATAGAAAAGATAGACTTTTCCAGATGACCCCCATCAACACTGATTAAGTAGGCTGAATATATGGCTATGGGTGCCTCCACAGTCCTTGCAAAGTAGGTACATGTTAAAAGAGGCCAACTCTTTTCTGTA
Source organism: Heterochromis multidens (assembly GCA_015108495.1). NCBI lineage: Eukaryota > Metazoa > Chordata > Actinopteri > Cichliformes > Cichlidae > Heterochromis > Heterochromis multidens. Next base: position 8,648 of record VUQS01064020.1, read on the forward strand.
ATTTCTTATACTGTTCCAGTGGTTCCAAGAGTTTGAAATAACGAGATCAGTGCATGTGTAAGTAAAGCTGAGTGTGAAGCTCAGGCTTCACAGTGAACTAGACACTCTCTGACAGTTTTTTACTCTCTATATGTTGTCAGTGAGAGGGGATATCCCTGATATGGTCATCTCAGGCACATAGCTCATGCTGTGAGCACAAAAGCCCCATCCACCTGCGGTTCAGACCTTCTGTTTACGAGGGGGCAACCAATCAGCATTAAGCTGGTTTGAAGGGGGAGTGTTAAAACAGCTTATTTTAGACAGCGGATTAACTGAAAATAAATAAGGATTATTTTGAACTATGAATTAGGGAGAGCTATTCTAGTATAATCTAAAAATGTGGTGCTGAAAATGAGAGCTATTTAACTATTTAATGTCTTGTCTTTTCAATCTTTTGTTGCATGATAACATTATTTTTCTTTGTTGTTGCTGTTGTTGTTTCAAGAAGTATTTGGGACTACTGTGATCATGCCAACATCAATGGTGTGACTCAGCATGTGTCAGACACTCCCAAGAGCACCTGTATTCACATGAATAAAAGCCTAAATAACTGCAACAACAACTTAAACTATGTTGTGCGTCGGCAGCTGGGAGGCCAGCAGGAGCAGAAGAAACACATGTTGTTTGTCTCTTGTCACTGCTGACCATCAGCTGTAAAACTTGACTCAACCATGTATCCTAGTAACCTGAGCAACACAGCCAAATAACCATTTATCAACAACATCAGACCTCTGCTGACTGTTTTTCAGCAGACTCCTGCACACATCCACACACTGTGATTTTGTTTCATCTGACTTGGGCTTTAAAAGCATGCACACATGCCTAAAACTGTGCTTCCGCCCTACAGGGCTGTGTGCAGACTGTAGGAAACATGCGTGGTAGGAGGTGTCTTGTTGCCATGTCAACACAAAGCATGCTCTCAGCAGACCGGCCTGCAGTTGCCTTGGAGACCGGCTAGAGTCTGTGGCAGTGGAATGATAGAAAAACACTTTGTTTTTTAACAGCAGATGTCATCTGATAATTGCACTTCTGATCCCACATGATGACATCATGTTCAGAAAGACAGCTTTAAGAATTTGACAGCAGAAGTACTGCATGTATATATTATATCTGCATATATCAAACTTTGCATGTCTCTCATTCAAATCTGTATGTGTCTTTTACCGGGCTTCGGTGTAGTTCATTTTATGTCTGAACCAAGCCATTTTAGTTTCCTTCCCTTTTTCTTTAAGCGAACTTTGTTCTGATTGGCTGCCTCTTGCAAACAAAGGGTTTGAGTAGCTGGTGGGTGGGGCCCAAAATGGACATATTAGGGATATCTTTGACATCATTCAGAGCCAAGAGCAGAAAAGACTATGTGAAACTAAGTGTTTAGAGCTTTTGTCTCACAGTGATTACTTGTACATACACTGACCACATTATTTCCCTATGTCTGGTATCATCATCTACCACTGTAACAGTATATATGTATGAAAGAAAATCTGTAAAATCATAACAATCCCCCTGAAATTTATATTAAAATACAATAGGAGAAACTAACTATAGGTGTAGTTAATCATGTTAACAATGGATCAAATTGCTTGTGTGTAGTCGTTGTCATAGTAACAAATCTATAAAGGACCCAACACGACCTGTGATTAAATACATGAGCTGCACAGTCGCTTTAAAGTACTTCTTTGTGAAACTGGCCAATAGCCTCATGAACATCTAATGCCTGAGGACAGATTAAAAATACAAAACTGCAATAGTGTGTATTTCTCACATTTTTGATATTGCACCTCTTTAACTAAACCCAACCATCTAAACTGACCTATAAAGCCAAAAGAAAATGACAGAAAATAGGACAACTGAAGATTCTTTGATAAAGGCCAGTTTTTATGATTTGGCTCATCCAATCATAACAGCCTCAGCTAGCTTGTAAAAACAATGTAGAAACATTAATTCAAACCACACCTTTAGTGTTTGTGATGTCAGCATTCACAATTAAAAAATACTTGATAATATTTTACTTTGAATGTTAAAAATACCACACATTACTTTAAATGATTGTTTAAAAAAAACTCTTGCTCTGACCTGTCCACATTTAGTTTGTTTTTACCCATAATTGGAAATTTCTATTAATTTCTATGAATCTATTTTCGATCTCTGTTTTTTGTGGTTTACCCAGTATGTAGAGCGCTGGTTGGCGGCAACCAAATCAGAACTATTAAATACTGACATGTACAGTGTGAAGAAGCTGGCCATTAACATTATTTTTAAAAACACTATTTAAGTAGCTAAATAAATGCCAAAATGTATAAATTACTAATTGTTAGGTTACAGCTAACACTTACACTGCTATTATAGTTCCTGTGTCCGTGAGGGTCTGACTGGGTCCAAATGACTACTGGTCCAAAGTGTCTGTAGCTGTCTGCGTCTGCACTGCCTAAAGCTATATGAGGTTGTTTGGGAATTTGGGAATACTGACATATACATATGTTGGACTGCCCCTTTAAAATGTAACACAGTGCAGTCACGTCCATCATCTGGCGCTGTACCTATTCTAACATTTTCTTGTTCTTAGCATAGGTACAGTAACAGACTATACAATACGAAGCCACCTGCAATGTATTTTGTCACCAACACTGAAATTAATCATTTGCAATACAGAAATAAAGAAATACTTATATAAACAAATGTAGAAAAACTGACATTTATAAATGATAAATGACACATCCCAAATAAAAGCTAATAGAAATACAGATCTAAAATCACGTCATTAAATATAACATCCATGACCATTTATTTATTTATTCATGCATGAACTCATTCATATTTTTGGCAATTTTAGTCTTCCATACATTATGTGGCTCTGTGGACAGAATGTGGATGTGTAGCCACAGGAAAGCAGCTATGATCTAATGTGTTACTTGTGTATGAGTCTATAACTGTGGTGCCAGATTTCACTGGTAGTTATTTCTTTATGGAGAATGAAAGAATTTTCACTTGTTTTCCACTGCATCATTTGAGAAAAACACACCATATCCTTTGTTTACCAGTTTGCTCTGGTACAAGCTAAGGAGAGCTATTGCCAAAAATAACTCATATGTCCTCACTATTTTCTGTCTGAAACAGATCAATACAGTCAACGCTCTGTTTCCTAATCTGCAGTCTTTCTCACCAACCGGTAACAATATATGCAGCAAAGCAATGTGAGTCCAAATGAGATAAACGAGCATTGCTGTATAAGCATGTGCAGTGTGAACTGATGTACTCCTGCACGATAATACATGCTGTTTCACGGGGGCTGTTGTTGGAGGTGGGAAATTCACTCCAGCCTCTCACAACTCATCCATTTGTTCTATGCTTGAGAGAGTGAGAGCAGCACACGTGCAGCCAAGCAGCCACATCAACATTAGCTTTGCTGCGCCCTTGTGTATGTGGGTGTATGAAATACGGTGTGTGGGAGGAAGTAGGTGGGGGGGAGCGAGCATATAAGTGAACCAGAAGTCAGGTACTGCCTCAAACTGTTGATGGTAAAGTCAGTCATTCAACTGCTGAAGGTAAGCTTGCGTTTGTCACTGCACTTCCTCTGTCCTAGCCAGTTGCTTTCACTTTTTTTCTGTCCAACAAACTGTATTAGCCTCATATCCTTCCATCTGTGCTTAGGGCCTCACCGCTCATTCACTCCCGCTGATCTCTCTGTATAATCTATGTTTTCAACTTGTCCTCCGGAAGTCTTTGTTTGACAGTCACACACCCACCCAGCCACCCAGCCAGCCAGCCAGCCCTTCTCCTTCTCTCACTCCCCTCCTCTCTGCCTCACCACTTTCAGAGTGCATCTTCTCTCTCATTTGCATTTCTTCCGCTTCCTCGTGACAAGAAACAGTTTATGTCAAAGAGCTGTAAGAGAAGATCAGATTGGTTAGGGGCTAGATGGCAGAGCAGCATGAAATGAGCAGGTACACAGAAGATGGGCCAGTTCACTGTGAAAGGCTGTTTAGGCTGGATAATTATCACTGATTGGAGTGTAAAACGAGACGGTAAGTGACTTCTGCTTTATTCTCTTCTGCAGTTTTTTTCTCTCAACTGTTGCGCCTGAGTTTTGGCCTAGTTAAGCAAACTAAGTTCTGGTTTCTTTCAGTGTTATTCTTGACTAAACACTGTGATGGCTGACAACACTGTCAGAAATTTCCTCTTTTCAAACTTTCATTTTAAAAAGTCACAACCATAGCTGGAAATGACTTTTCCACTTTTCACAGAAACATTTAAAAAGTCTTCCTTCTGCTCCCATGTTGACTCATTTTTGTGATGTTTGTTCTTACTGCGAGTACAGGCTGCTATTTCAGCACAGTGTAACTTGTTTTTAAACCTAGCTCACACATCATTAACCTCTTAACAACCATCAGGTCAGTGACAACCTGTTTAGGGTTAGGGTTGGATTTTTTTTTCGCCACATCATGATAAATATGGAAATATCCAAAAACCTTTCAAATTACATCTAATACATTCACTTTGACATTACAATTTATCTGTTGAAGCTCTAAAATTCTATAAGAAGAGGTGGATGTTAACTAAACCCTAACCCTAACCCCTGACCTAGACAGGTCGCTGTTGACCCGGTGGATGTTGTCATCAGTTGGATGTTAAACTGACTAAACATGCTTGTAGAATAAAACCTCCCTCCATTTCTGGTCCTACATCAAGTTGCAGCCTGTGTAACATATGACATATTTACATAACTGCAAGGAAGTGAAAGCACATTACAGAAAGAGGGTAGCGCTACAGGAATAATGTTGTAAAAGTAAAATACATTCATAAGGTGCTCTTGGTTCACTCATCCAAATGTGAACAGAGACCAACTTTCCTCAGTTCACAGCACCAGAAAAAGTCTCTGACGTGGGCGTGCTCATGCTGTACAACCAACAAAAGAGCGTGCCGAGTGCCAACTGTACTTCTGTGGGTGAATTATGCAAAATCACCATCACAGCAACAGGAAATGAAATTTTCTCACTCTAATGTGCAGCTACTCTTTGATTTGATTTGATCTGATTACTGCACGAATATGACAGTCTGTCAGGACAGAATGCCGTCACATGCGACTCTGAACATCAAAGGTATGCCTTATAATTGGTGCAGACTGGTAATAGCTAATGCCAGCAGACATATTTGATTTGGGGAGATAAAAGCCCCCCCCCCCAAACCAAAACACACACACTGTGATTCTGTATGTATGTATGTGCACATTTCTCTCCATGGTTTTGTCTCACATTTCCACACACAGAACACATCTTACCTGCCACTGAAATTAAAAAGCAGAGATTGGAATACCTTTGCTTTCCTCTGTGGATATTATTGCTCATTACCACAATGATATTACTCAGATCTAAATGTGTTTTCATTTTTTATATTGCAAAACACATCTCACTGGATTTTTATCGTCAGGCAAAATCCAGACTGGATTAATTGCTTTATTAGCCATCTGTCCTGGAGGGTACTGCATATCTGTCATCAGGGCTGTGCTTATTTTTTGTGACTGATCACCAGTTAAAAAACAACATATACTCCAGGAATAGTCACATTTTCTTCTTTAAGAGAGATGTGGGAAAATTCCTGCTTCAGCTGACAGACTGCCCCCTTTTAATCTAACGCAAAGCAGAGGTCTAATGCAAACTGTTCTTATCTTACAGGTAATTAGAGACCTGCCACTGGTACATCACGACAGCAGCAGTGTTACCATGGAGACTGGCAAGCCAGGATTGGCGAGTGCTCCAGTGCACATCAGTTCCGTCGCAGCGCAGGCAGAGAAAAGGATGGACATCCAGGCTCCTCTGACGGCTGTTTACATCCACACAGTGCCTGCTCTGCCAGCACAGCCTTACCCTCAGCTGCCTGCGGCTGCTCCGGAACCAGCCACGCTCCATCTGGGCATGCCGCCGCTCTACTCCAAGGAGACATTTCCCATCCTCACACTCCATATTGCTGGTGGGTTGCAGTCTCAGCCAGGATTGAGTCTGGCAGCTGCTGCTCCTGCAGCCAGACCCAAGTCTGCAGGAAAGCACGTGTGTCCTCACTGCGGACGGGACTGCATGAAGCCCAGTGTGCTGGAGAAGCATCTGCGCTGCCATACTGGGGAGCGGCCTTACCCCTGCACCACTTGTGGAGTTTCATTTAAGACTCAGAGCAACCTCTACAAACACAGACGTACCCAGGCGCATGCCCGCCTTTCATCAGAGTCAGAGCAGAGCAGCCTAGACAGCATGTCCAGCTCAAGAGAGACTTGCACTTCCAGTTTGTCTCTGGAGGAGTGCGGTGAAGAGTCAGGCAGCATGGAGAAGGACTCGTCATTAGCTGCTGAAAGCACCAGTCCAGCCAGTACTACAGAGGTCTGCTCTGTAAAGACACAAAGTTCTGTGAATGAAGAGAATGAGCTGACCCTCACAGGTCAAAACTCAGAACCAAATGAAAGTGAAACGGTAATAAAGGAAAGTGAAAAGCTTCCCCTGAGTATCAGTAGACATCTTCCCCTTCAGAGACAAGAGGCAACACTGTTTTCCAAACAGTGGGAAAGCTCAGTGTCTAGAGGGAAATCACAAAGTCATGAGAGCACAGACTCTGGCTTCAGCGAGACTAGTGACCACTATCCAAGTCCTGGCAGTGTTTTACCTGATCACAGTATGGATTCTGTCGCCGAATCCACCAAGGAGCATCTCGAAGAACCCGCGAGCAGACACACACCTATAGAATCAGATCACAGCAGACAGGAGCCCAAAGACTCTGCCAGAGAGCAGGAGCAGAAGACCCTGGAGGAGCGCATATCTAAGCTGATATCAGATAATACAGCTGTCGTGGAGGACAAACAGCTGGAGAATGTAAGACCACGGAAGACAGTTCTATCAAAACAGGGAAGCATTGACCTTCCCGTGCCATACACATACAAGGATTCATTTCACTTTGACATGAAAATAGGTCAGACTCAGAATTTTTTTTCACAAAGAAACAAGAAGCCAGGGTTGTACAATTCTGTGCCCACTCAGTGTTCCTCCACTATGGAGCACGCCCCCTTGACCCGCAGCAATTCCCTCCCCTTCAGTGTCACTCTCCTGCAGCCCGAAAGGAGCAGCCCGACCTCCTCCAGTCAGAAAGATTATGTAACACTAGTCCGAAGGGGAAGCTCTGGCCAAATCAACCCAACAGGTTTCGCGATCAAGCCTGTGAACCAGCAATCATCCACCCACCGCCCACTGGTCCGGCAGACAGCCGTAGACTGCAACCACGCAACAGACGGTCTCATCAGGAATTCATCTGTGGAGGAGGCGCGCACCAGCAGCCTCAGTTGTGACGGGGATGGCGGTGACATTTGTGGAGAACCAAGCAACAGAAAGTTCCGGAGGAAGAAAGCGCAGAAATTTGCCTACAACAAGTGGTACATGTACGGGGGTGGAACATTTAAAAAGCTATACAATGCTGAGAAAAGTGGTGATAACAGCGTTATCAGAGGCAGGAAATGTTTAGCAAGCCCTGAGCATGAGGTTGTTCAGGGTCTGCAGAAAAGGGCACCACTGGCAGTAACAACAACAGGTTCAACAGTAAACCTCACAAGCAACAATACAATAGTACATCCTGCCAATCTGTCCTTTGTCTCTGCTGTGGATTTTAATCCACAAACTAACCTGCTTAATTCATCATGCATCTCTCTCAAAGCTCCGCTCCAGAGAAATCTGTCTTTGTCAGTACTGCCATTACATTCTATCAGATCACTGGTTAGTCACAAAACAGACTGTGTGAACAGAGCAGAAGCTGGGAGATTGATGAATGAAGAAAAACATACTGTTTCCACATCGCAGCTGTGCGGAGCCCATATTCCTTCAGACAGGAAAAAGCTGAGAACTGATGACAAAATAATTTGCCCTCTGCAGATGGAGACAGACCCAAACACAATCATTACTCATCCCGCTCCCTCTGTCACTCAGCAAGATGCAAATCTCACTTATATCAATCTTCACAACAATCCACAACATACTCAGCTCAAAGGGCCTCTCTTCAAGCCAGGCATAATCAATGCAAACACAACCTCTGTTAGCACCTCAGCAACTGCTTCCATCCCCTCTGTTGCCAAGAACAGCTTCCTGCCCAAGTACCAACTCAAGTTACCTAATGTTGCTGAACCTGATTTAAATTTTTCACAGCAAGTTGCAGATAAAGCAACAGGAAGTGAAGCTCACACTTTGACCTCTGTTCTGTCATCCCCTCACATCGAACCAAATGTTACCTTGGTCACCACGAGTGTAAACAATTGCAAGGACCCCATAACTTCACAGCTGATGCTAACTTGTGATATGAAGAAGACAAATGCTTTCAGCTCCACACAGGACCAGCTTGTCTCAACAATTTGTCATGCTGCAACATCACGACTCAGTCAAAATTTGCCATGTAGTATAGCTGTAGTGCACAAGCAGTTTGCAGCAACCACAATAACCACAAGCTGCCTGCAAGATTATCAGGCAGGATTATGCAGCACTTTGATCCAGCCTTCGAAATGTACGTCTGCACAGCAACCCAGACCTGTTGCACCTGCTGTTGCTTCACTTACCGTAACCACAGCAAACAGTCAGACATCTGCCGCTGCTGTTAAAGCTGTCTCATATGATCAACCTTACCTTTGTCCTAACCCTCCTCTCTCTCACATACAACTCTCAGCACAATCAAATGCGCTAAATCCTGTTAGCATACCACAGGTTAGCACAAACAACCAAGTAGTACCTTGTCACACTGTACCGTTGGACCAGGTGCAGCCAGCTGCTCAGAACGTGTTTCATGTACACACAGCAGACCTCCAGATCTGCCTCCAGATCATATCTGATGAGCAGTTGGCTCTCATTGAACCTCAGATAGAGCGTCTATCAGGTACCAGCCTCTCACAGAGGCAGGACATGGAGACTGTGACCTTAGAAGGTGTCCAAAACAAAACTCAAGGCTTTGTTGCTGTTGAAAGCAGCAATGAGGGAAACGATATTAAACAACCCAGACAACAGAAGGACAAAAATGAGTGTTTTCCTGCACTTACCACAGAGAGAACAACGACTTCTGTGCCTGTACAGTTTGGGAAAGCAGAGCCAAGTTCCCACCTGGCTCAACAAAGTAATCCCACTCAGGCTGCAGAATCAGCTGAATCTATCCCTCCTGAAACTCCAGGCCCGCCACTACACCCACACAAAACCAGTCATGTAAACACGGTCACAGAGAGTCAGAGCACTGCGGGTGATGTTATGTCAACTCCTGCTCCACTCGGAGGTGTAAAGTCAGGAAGAAGACAAACTTCAGAGGAGGAACAGACTCTCTCTCTGAACCACTGTGCTGAGGAGCAGATTTTGCCGGATAGGAGGGTCAGCCAAGGTGGAACAGTCTTGCAAACTCTCTCTGGCCAACACAAGCTCAGCAGGAGCTCTCCCTCTTCCAGCACAGTAAATCAGAATAACTTGAAAAGTGAACTGCTGTGCAAAGAAGGCCAACACAAACTTAATAATCAAGGAGCCTCTTGTAATGTAGGCACAGTGAAAACTAAAGGTGAAGCCTCAGCACACAAAGACAGCAGGTTAGAAAGTGGAGAGTACTACATCCACTCTCCTACTCCTGCATGCTCTGATGAACTCTCTGGGTCAGTCTCTTCATTTTATATCAATCAAAGCAAAGCTGTAGGACAGCCAAACCCACAAGCATCCATCTACTGCAGTAATCAAGTGGAACCCACAATATCTGAGACTTTGAATCCATCCAAAGATGCAAACATAGGATGTGACAGAGCCGGATCTTTAGGTGATTCCAAGCTTTTATTGGAAATCACCCCTTGTGGATCGCAGGATGTAATCAGCTCAGTCCACTCAGAAAAAAGGCTGACTCAGTTTGCTTCAGTGTCCTCAAACATCCAGGTGGAAAGATACAGAGACACCACATCTGTGTGTACAAGTACTCAGAGCCCGACAGCAGGTATATCTCACTGTTTAAATGTATTACCTAACATGCAGTTTATTATTGCACCTTACAGTGCAGTTTAAGAATGTGACATTAATTTGACTCTGCACTGTAGTACAGTGGATTTAAATACAACATGGAATGACAGAGGAGTAAAAGTTTACATCCTCCTTAATATGCACCGCTGTCCCCAAGCTCCACCTGTCCCCATCAATTTTAAATCAACGCAACAACTTTTACTGATGCAAGTTGGAAAGCAACGCGCTGACACTGACATTTCAGGCAATATTAAATTCAAAATATTGATTAGCTAGGCATACTGGGCAATATGGGTGTACACCTCTCAGTAATAATAACCATCTAGTATTAAGCTACAGTAAAACTGGTATTTTACATTTGATGGTCATATTCAGTTATCTTAAGATTCTATAGAAAATATTCCATAGAATAAATATGTTTGTTTGCACCTCATTCTGTTCTGTTTAGGTCTACATATTCTGACAAATTGATGAATTAGTTTTAAAGCAGAGAATTGAGATGGTGTGACTCTGTGAAATGGCTTACATGTCTCATAGTCAATCAGGAGAAAATTTGTGTAATGATGTTATTAATTACCAGGTCATTGCCAGTTAATTATTTGGTTATTTCCTAATCTTGTAAAAATAATAATAATAAGGTAGTGTGCATCACTACTGTCTGAAATTAATTTTAATATGATCATTTCCTTTACATGATGCACATTCCTGTAAAAACCTGATGAGTGTGTTCATTAGAAAAGTGACAGGATTCACACACATATTTGTTTCCTGCCAATGCAAGTAAAAAAAATATGACATGGCTACAAGAAATCTTCATGTATTGTCCAACTGAACAAGTCATCACTTAAACCTTATAATCACTGTTCTATTTGTTTGTATTTTATGTGTAGATACTTATTTCTTTGAACACCAGGTGGCACTAAAGTATCACAGGTTTGCAAAGTGGAGCCCTTATCTGTGCTTGCAGAAACCTACAACTGATTAGGAATCAAATGTTCAGGAGACCAGGGATTTGAACAATCCAAGTGTGTTTTGTCTGAAAATGTTTCTGTGGCAGAACACGATAGCGCTTCAGTTTTGATCGTCTTTGTCGTTATCGCTGTGATGTGTGAGCTGCTCCCAGGCTTTCACTCAGAACTATAGTGTGTCCTGCGGTGTTTGAAAGTGTCATTTGATCCCCATCACAGCACGAATCACATACTTTCCTGCTTTTTAAGTTAAAGGAGTGGGGGATTTCAGACAGCTACAGGGTTCAAAGGTCACCCCAGGGAGCAAAGGATAAACAAAATGCCTGCAACTGACTGACCTCCAGCTACTGGTGACCTGTTGCTGACACATAAGTTCAGAGACATGGTAGCTGTCTGAATCTGTTTACTGCTAATATGATTTTCCTGCAGTTTGTTCTAATCTCTGCCAGGCGGCATTTTTGCATTGATGGAGAACTTTAAGAGAAGTGGCCAGAGGAAGAAGAGTGTTGGCTGTGGTCCATGAGAGCTTGTGTGGCACAAGATGGGACGCGTTCACTGGAAAACTTTTTATCTGGAATCTTTTTATTGCCCAGCAATTACTTTTAGTTAACTGGAATAAACAGCTTTAGTTTTGCACATTCATGGTTTTTCTCACATTGTAAAATCTCAGGTGCCTTTATGAATCAGCTTTCACCTGCTGTAACCCTTCCCAGGGTTAGAGGTAGGGTTTCGGTGAGGTTAATGTCCATCCAATTTTATAGAATTTATTTCTATTTGGAACACCCAAACGGAGACGTCTTTAATAGAAAAATCAAATTAACATCTAAAATGTGCCTATTTAGCATGTGGCCAGAAAAAAACAAACAAATTCAGTTGCTGGGACCTGCTAGATGGTAAGAATGTTTTGTAATGCATTTTCTGTGTACTTTAAGTAAGAGGGCACAAAACCCACAGCCATCATTCTGTGCAATATCACATTCAAAGTTTATCCTAATGTAATTCAGACTCTAGCAGACTGAGGTTGACAAATCAAGTGGTTATCCTCCAAAGTTCTTGTCTCCTTAGTACAAAATTCCCCCTATTGTTTACTGCCTCACCACTGCAGAAAAAGAGCTGCAGATACATACTTTGTCTAACTGACACAGCTGAAGCCTCATGTGTGCTCCAGATAAACTTCTAAATACCTTCCAGAAGAAAGATCAGAGTAAAAGCTTCTTTCAACAGACAGTATGAATAATATGAAGAATTACAGTGAACAAAATTTGCTTCAGTGTTCATGTGTAGCTGACTACTGCTTAAAAAAAATGCAAACCTTTGAGAATGACTGATAAGCACTGAAACTCTGGATTCAGCACCCTAAAGAAAGCCACTGCTTTTTAATTTGTTTTTCTTCCTCGAGGGCTTATGGAGGGAGCCTCCCTGGCGAGGTGTGCAGCCCAGAAGGAGCTGCAGATACAGGAACATGCAGGGACTCCTGGTCAGCCAGACAGCACAGACTGGAAGCAAAAGCAGAGCCAAGGGGCTGAAGAGAAAAACCACCAATGCTTGGAAGAGTGGGGTGATGTTGGGGTGATGGGAGAGGAGGAGAAAAGAGGAATCAAAGCAGACAAAGTGCCAGGACTGTGGGGCAAGGCCGAGTCAGACTGCAGATCCACGGTTTTATCAAAGCCAGAGGTGAGAGTGAGTGAATCTCATCAGGATGCGTGTTTCCTATACAGTTCTTTTTTTCTTGTGGTCTTAGTGTTTACAACACACATGCTGATTTATAAGAACCATCACAGTACAACAAAAGCAAAGCCTTAGAGCCTCTTAACCTCTTAACATCCAACACTGGCGACCCAGAGTTAGGGCGTCATTAGCATCCATCCTTTCTATAAAATTTACAGTTGAACACCGAAAAGGAAAAGCTTGTAACAGAAAAACTGTAATGCCAAAATGCATGAGAGGTTATTGAAATGGGACACTCTTGTTTCTGAAAATGTGCCTATTTAGCATGAGGATAAAACAAAACTCAACCCTAAGCCAACCTGATGACCTGCATTCTTCAAAGGAATAAAAAACACAAATAAATAAAAACTCAAACTCAGGATAACTCAAATGTTTTGACTTCTAAAATCCAGTCAGTTTTATTTGATTAGCTCAAAAAGCTTTACAGACCCACATATTATCAATTCAAGCTCTCAGGAAAAGAGCTGGGCTGGAAAATAGTCAAATGAAAAACATTAAAACAGGAAAAGAAAAGACTACAAGTATAAACCTCTGTAACACAAGACAGAGAGAGGAAGGGTCAAGGTTATGGTTAGAGATATAATAAACAGTACAACTACATCAGTAACATTTCCCTCCAGTCTCCAACAGTATGCACAGTCATTAATGAGGAAAATAAGATGAGAGGATAAAACCAGAATTTTACAGTCTTGGAGTTTTTTTTCAACTCTGACATGTGTTTCAGACCCTGCCTTATTTGCATGATCAAGACAGGGTTCTTTCATCTTACACATATAATGTTAAGAAATCAAGAAATAAAGAGTCTCTGATTTTTATGGTAGTTTCATTTTAATGGAGAGAGACAGAACATCAACCAAATATCCATAAAAAACACATAAAAGTTATAAATCTGCAATTCCAAAATAAATGTATCAGACTTCATTTAAATCAACATCTTCTGAATTCTTAAAAATGTCCTATTTAGCGTGTGGTTAAAATGAAACCCAACCCTAACCCTAGATCAGTTGGTGGTGACTTGGTGAATGTTAAGAGGCTAATTACAACTTATCACTAAAAGCACATCTCTCTGGCTTTAGCAGAGCTACACTGGCTTCCAGTATACAACATTATGAACCCTTTAGACAGACAAATGAAAACACCATTACCTGCGTTGACTCTTCCCAGTCTATGCATGACTCTTATAGTGCAGGTACAATATTGATAATTTATAGGATTGATAATGACATAATTAATGTATCATAAATGTTCTATAGCTACCTCAGACACTCCATAAATCCATTAGCTTGTGTGGCTGTACTTCTATGATAGCCTTCTTACTTGCACAGATTAGATCAACTTAGCAGGAGCAGAGATTTCAAGATTTGCTGTTTTAAAATTTGTGGGTACAAAAGTGTTTAGCTGCAACATAATCCATATTTATGTTATACTGGGCCTTGGTGCAGCTCCTCAGTTCATCTCGCCCTTTCAGAAGACCATACACTGCATCTGGAAAGTATTCACAGCGCTTCACTTGTTCCACATGTTGTCCTGTTACAGCCTTATTCCAAAATGGATTCAATTCATTTTTCACTTCAAAATTCTACACACAATACCACATAATGACAGACTGAAAAAAGTTTGCTTTAAATTTTAGCAAATTTATTAAAAAAAACCAAAACAAAAATATAACATGTACATAAGTATTCACAGCCTTTGCTCAACACTTTTTTGAAGCACCTTTGGCAGCAATTACAGCCTCAAGTCTTTTTGCGTACGATGCTACAAGCTTGGCACACCTATTTTTGGGCAGTTTCTCCCATTCTTCTTTGCGGAACCTCTCAAGCTCCATTAGGTTGGATGGGGAGCGTCGGTGCACATTTTCTCTTTTCTCTCCAGAGATCAATCACGTTCAAGTCTGGGCTCTGGCTGTGCCACTCAAGGACATTTACAGAGTGGTCCCAAAGCCACTCCTTTGTTATCTTGGCTGTGTGCTTAGGGTCGTTGTCCTGTTGGAAGATGAACCTTCTCCCCAGTCTGAGGTCCAGAGCACTCTGAAGCAGGTTATCATCAAGGATGTCTCTGTACATTGCTGCATTCGTCTTTCCCTCAACCCTGACTAATCTCCCAGTTCCAGCTGCTGAAAAGCATCCCCACAGCATGATGCTGCCACCACCATGCTTCACTGTAGGGATGGTATTGGCCAGGTGATGAGCGGTGCCTGGTTTCCTCCAGACATGATGTTTGCCATTCAGGCAAAAGAGTTCAATCTTTGTTTGATCAGACCAGAGAATTTTGTTTCTCATGGTCTGAGAGTCCTTGAGGGGCCTTTTGGCAAACTCCAGGTGGGCTGTCATGTGCCTTTTACTGAGGAGTGGCTTCCGTCTGGCCACTCTACCATACAGGCCTGATTGATGGAGTGCTGCAGAAATGGTTCTCCTCTCTCCACAAGACAATGCTGGAGCTCTGTCAGAATGACCATCAGGTTCTTGGTCACCTTCCTGACTAAGGCCCTTCTACCTCGATTGCTCAGATTGGCCTGGCGGACAGCTCTAGGAAGAGTGGTGGTTCCAAACTTCTTCCATTTACGGATGATGGAGGCCACAGTGTTCACTGGGACCTTCAATGCTGCAGAAATGTTTCTGTACCCTTCCCCAGATCTGTGCCTCGATACAA
>VUQS01064024.1:0-21886 GCA_015108495.1 Heterochromis multidens
TTCACCTATAGAGAACATTTGGCGCATCATTAAACAGAAAATACTTCAAAGACAACCATGAACTCTTCAGCAGCTGGAAACCTATATCTGGCAAGAATGGGACCAAATTCCACACCAAAACTCCAGAAACTCATAACCTCGATGCCCAGACGTCTTCAGACTGTTTTGAAAAGAAGAGGAGATGCTACACCATGGTAAACATGCCCCTCTCCCAACTATTTTGAGACCTGTAGTAAGCATCAAATTTGAAATGAGCTCATTTTGTGCATAAAATTGTAAAATTTCTCATTTTCAACATTTGTCATGTTATCTATGTTCTGTTGCGAATAAAATATTGGCTCATGTGATTTGGAAGTCCTTTGGTTTTCATTTTGTTCAAATTTAAAGAACATCCCAACTTTTCCGGAATTTGGGTTGTACATGAAACACAACAGAACAGACTCTTTGGTGTTATACATTCCATCTTTTCAACATGAAGAAGCTATTCGAAAACTGAAAACTGATAAAAAGGTTTTCAGCACTTCTTTACACTATGCTAGTTACCTCTGAGAGGAGGTTATGTTTTTGGTAGCGTGTGTCCGTGTGTGTCATTCTGTCTGTAAATACGATAGCTCAAAAAGTTTTGAATGAATTCTGATAAAATTTTGTAGGGGTGTAGAGTGGGACCATGTTAACAATCCATTAAAATTTGGCTTACATCCACCAAGGTCTTCAAGGTCAACTTAATGATTTATTGGTCAAAAATTGACAAAGTGGTGTGTGTATTGTCAACACTGGTGGCTGTAGCTCAGGAGGTAGAGCAGGTAATCTGCTAATCAGAAGGTTGGTGGTTTGATCCCTGGCTGCTCCAGTCTGCATGCCAAATATCCTTGGGCAAGATACTAACCCCAAGTTGCTCTCCGATGCATCCATCGGAGTGTGAATGGTAGACAGGAAGCACTTGAGCATAGAAAAAGTGCTTGTATGAATGGGTGAATGAGGCATGTTGTATAAAGCGCTTTGAGTGCTCCGGGAGAGTAGAAAAGTGCTATATAAGAATCAGTCCATTTACCATATAGAAAGTATAGTAGTAGATTTAAAATATCATGTCATGACCTCTGACCTCTCCTTCAAGGTCAATAGATTGATCTGAAGGTCAAAGTGACAATAAAGCTATTTAAAACTATGTTTCATACTGCCATTGTTTGTATTGACAACATGTAGGGATATAGGAAATAATATATGGGGATTCTAAATATCATTTTATTATGAGTCTGTAATGTACATTACAGTAACAGGTTATAACCGTTTACGTACATAACAATTTGAATACATGTACAATGTTCCTGAATAAGTTTTTATTTTATTTTTGGAAAACAAAATAAACTTGTGATCAAAAACTAAATGTATGATACACATGTACAATACACACATTAATAAAAAATAATAAAAAATAATTATACTCAAAATTATGTGAAGTTTATTAAAATGAGTTTCAGCTGGCCAAATAACAAAAGACTGCACTTTGCACTTGTTTTTACTGCACTCCAAACCGCTTAAAGTGCATTTAAAAAGAACAAAAAAAACAAAATGAATATATACAAAATAAAATACTATTTCCTTAAAAGTAGATACTGCCCAGAGAGAGTGAGCTTGCCTTGGTGGACGTTCGCGCTCTTGCAGTACTTCTTTTTAAATCTAATGCAATTTAGTACAACAATACTACATTACAGCAAATCCTAAAGAAGTCTCAAGATGGAATTGGCATATAACATTCTGGTCACTTTCTGGTTACAAGTATGCGTTTTTTTTTTTTTTTTTTACACATTTTTATGGGACATTTTTATGCACTTTGCCCACTTCTGAATATAATGCAGCCAGCAGTCCATCTGTAAATGGGATTTTAGTGGAAAGTAATAACTATTACTTTACTAGCCCAACTAGCTGATCAAGTAGATTCAACTAGATTAAGCCTCTGCAATGGCTACTTTCTCTCATTGTATTGCAGCTTCTCAGAGTCGCACATGACATTCTAAAATTGGTCAAATGTGTGCCAAAACACACAGCACAGATGGTCACAAGAAGCTACATATCCTGACACATTCCTACTTCCTGTGTAGACAGGAAGCTGAGAGCAAAAATATCCCAGCAGAATTCTGTACTTGTTGCTGGAAAACATATGGTGAATACTGAGAGCTCCATTTACCATTTGTTTCCAGCCTATCTGAGAATGAGGGATGAATAAGTATTAAATGGCAACTGTGTAATTTTTGTTTTGAGATGCTCGATTTGGAACTTGGCTTAAAGGAAGTGAATGAAGATTGTACACAATTACATCACTGTATCACTTCAAACCAACCCACTTTTTTCATAAGAAGATAAATAAAAGGAGATAAACGAAGCAAGAGCTCAGTTCCACTTAATCTGCAATTTCTACTATAGACTTTTTATCATCGGCAGGTTCTTTTCAGTGTCCTCAGCAACACTAATATCTCTCAGGAAGCACAAGGCTCATTTGTACTGGATGGCATAAAACAGGTCATGTAATTGCATGAAAACAGATTGTCTGAGCAGATATTGATTTAACAACTTTAATCTATTATCCATATAATAACTTCATTGTGATTTATTTTTATCCATTTATTTTCTAACACTTATCCAATTGAGGGTCACGGTGGGGCTGGAGCCTGTCCCAGCTGTCATGGGGGAAGAGGCAGGCTACACCCTGGTCAGGTCACCAGTCTGTCACAGGGCTAACACAGAGAGACAGACAACCATTCACATTCAAATTCACACCTGTAGCCAGTTTAGAATCACCAGTTAACCTATTACATGCATGTCTTTGGACTGTGGGAGGAAGCCCGAGTACCCAAGGGAACCCACACAGGCTGACCCCAGCTGACATAATTGCTTTCTTTGTGAAAGAAAATGACTATGTGATGCTACTGTACAAACACGAAAAATGTGCAAAGCCAAAGACTACAGCCATCAAAACGTCCTATGTGGAAGTCCTTAGAAAATTAAGAAAAATGACTCCGAACTAAATGCCACCATGTAAGGCTAGCATGCTACAAGTCTGCCAAAGCTATATGCAGTGATTTGAGATTTGGTTGGGCAGTTTGGGGTGGGTGGCCAAATAGTTGAATAGTTCTTAGTGAAAATCTAATAGTGTTTTTGCTTGAAATGTCCATCCCTAGTTTTAGCTGAATCAACTTTAATGATTTAGAGTTTAGCCTGCTTTTAGAGCAGATAAACTAATGTGATGATTGTTGCATTTAATGAGCCTATTTTGTATACTGACTAAAAATTTAGCGACTCGGCAGTGAATGCTCCCAAAGTCCCCTATTAGCCACGCTGCTGGCCTTGTTTGTTTGGGTAAACTATGAAACAAACCTTAAGAAAAGTCAGGCTGGATTTAGAAAAAGGTTATTCCATCTTTTTACTGAAACATATTGATCTGTATTGTTTTGCCTTTTCTCTTATTGATTACAGAGTGGCATTTGATACAGTTTGAAATGATACATCCTGGCACACGCTGCTGGAAACAGATATTAAAGGCCAATTCCTGGACTCAGTAATGAATACGAAAAAAAAAAATCATGTGACTTCGTTCATATCTGCTTTGTGTAAGTTTTACTGGGATTGAATATGTTGAAAAGTGATCAGGCTGATAATATGATTATGTCTACATAAAAAAGCAAGGTCATTCGTATTAATACCAAAGCAATACTATGTAGCTATTGAAAAGCTACATGTTGAAAGATTTTATTTCATGTAAAGGTGCAGACCTAGAGTTCTTTAAATTCCTCAATGTCATCAAACATTATGGTTCATTTAGGCCTGCCTTTCATTAGCTGCATGAGCAAGCCTGAGATATTCAGTTTTATTTCAGCCTGATGTGTTACCATTCATGTGGCTAGAGCTCCATAGGCCAAGCTACCTCTTCCACCTTTGTTGTAGAGATTTAGGGAAATAAGCTTAAAACAACAGGGCAATAAAATAACAAGCTCTTTGTACTATTCAAAAAAAAAAAAAGCACATTTCGGCATTAATCATTTAAAATTGAAATTGACTGAAAGTCAGCATAGAAACTAGCCACCTGGAAAAAAAACAGTTTGCTCTTTGCATTATAGACCTCCATCCAGTTACAGTGAAACAGCTGACCTAATCATCCTAAATATTCATCCACTTTTTGTTTGTGACCTTTTAATACAGGATGCACATATCTGAGCAGAACAAAGAGAAATGATTCCAAAAACAAGTTTGAGTAAGCTCAGAAAACTACAGCTGTGTGTAACAGGATTTAGTTTATGAGTATTTTTTTTTTTTTTGTGTACTTCCTAATGAAAAAGAATTTTTAAACCCCCTGAAGCCCATCACTACTGATCTAGGTCCTCATTTTTCCTCTCTTTTTGTTGACCTTTGTTAAATCAGGTGACAAATAGGGCCCAACAGGTACTAATGACAGAGTGGAAAAATGTTGAGCTCTTATACACTCAAAAAAAAAAATCGGCCCAAATTCCTGACTTTAACTAATTTAATTATGTGTACATTTTTCATGTAATTTTGTTACACAAGTACAATGTAAAATGTTACGTTTAATGAATGAAATTAACAATTTAATGGAATTTGGTCAAATTAAATTTACTTGATTGGTATACAATCAGTTTATACCAAGCACATTTTCCTTCATAATTAACAAAGGTTAATTTGAATAAATTAACCTTTGATTTTATTTATTTCAGTTGCATTTTACTCAAAATTATTGCTTCATGTTTATTATTATTATTAAGAATTTTGAGTGTATTATTGCAGAGAAAATGATCAGGAGCCAGTTTGCAGCTGTTCATGAATTCCAACTTAACCTAAACGTAATTTACTTTCAATTTTTCCTGGTTTATCACTTCTAAATCAAAGTGGGTTGATCCACACAAATTAGCTCTTACATGTGGTTTAGTTGTAGCTATGATCAGTAATCAACAGATAAAGCTTGAAACATTATGATGGGCCTTTTACTGAAACGTGATGCTGCAATTGTTGTCCTTACTGTAATCAATTTGAATGTTCCTAAAGACTCTACTTAGACACCTCTTACATCCAATTAGTCATTAGTAATACACCAGTTTGAAACTAAGTGGTAGGTATGTAGAATTTAACATCACTGTAAAGATTTTGCCTAATTTTAACCACTGCTTGATAGCAGCCCCAGATATTTAAATCAGAGTCGGGCCCTTCTCCTGTCACTGTTTCACATTTATTTTTCATAAGCGGTGCCAATGTCAGATTAATTCCCAACCAGCAATTTAGCTCATGAACAACAGGCTTGTCAGAAAATTTTGCTGATTGTTTGAGCAGTTCCACAGTCAATTTTCCACAGTTTGCCAGTAAGCAACGTCAAAGTTACCTTTCACAGAATCTATGGCGATTATGTTTAATACAGCTCAGGCAACAACACACTTTGCTATAAAGTAATTTTTGTCTTTGGTGAAGATGCATCAAATTTGAATACAGCTCAGCAGGATGTGTCGCTCCATGCAAATTAGATAGGTTTGTCTACTTTGATACATGGGTGTATCGAGGCAGACAAACCTTGATACACCCATGGGACACACCTGTTTTTGTCCACTGTGGCGTGACTTATGTTATGACAATCTGAGCAGTGAAAGTAAGAAACCCCAGACGTCGTTGACTGTCAGCAAATCAGGCAGGGCCAGATATAGTTTACTATACTGAACACATGTTCCAATCATCATCCAGTCATATGTGTATATAAATTTAAATATAATAGTGTGTGTAATAAAAAGTCTTGGTGTCATTTTAATTCTCAGCACTGCACCCTCTGTGCTAACGCCACCGGCTACACAGTAAACTTAACTCTCTTCACTTCCCCAGCCTCCTCCTGCATTAGCATTTAGATTTAAGTGAAATCAGAATGTTTTTCCTGTATGTGTTCTTGCTCACTCAGGGCTCTGCTGGGGGGGTTCGTGAGCTTGGAGACTGTCTGTGTCACCTTATATCACAGAGATTTGTTTCTGGGGCATTGGTGCAGAACCAAACCACCAAATTCAAATGTTTGTTTTCATTGCAGTAAAACCACGAGGCGAGTGTCCTGACTGAAAGGCAGTAATCTGATTGGCACGTAAGGCGACCCTGTCACATATAGGAAACCATATTAAAATATACTATCAGTGAGATGAGCACACACACCAAATACACATATTTTAGGCTTAGAGCAACTGAAAATTGGTCTCTTTCTCATACAGTCTGAGTCAGATTGAACTGGAAACGCAATGATGTTTCTTTCAGTGTCTTATTTAGCAAAGCAGAGTTAAAGACGGATTTAGTAGTTTGTAAATAAAAATGACATTGCAATCTTTCCAGTGATATGTAAGAATAGATTGGTGCATATGAAACATGAACATCACCACTGAGTTAGCCTTGGGCTTCTCGACCTTGTATCTGATGCCTCAGTGTTTTGCATTTGGGCAACCACCATATTGTTGTTTATATTTTTGGTGTTTTTTTGTTTTTCTTTTTGATTTTTAAGCCCAAAATGAAGAAGCAGCTAACACTAGCAAACCTGGTTAGCAAACTGTATCCACCAAGTCCAAGTGTTTCAAGTTCAAGTACAATTTAACTCACCAAAATTTTAGTAAAGCATTCTGGGACAGCCTGTTCCACACTACAGGCCATGTTATTTTTCAAATAATTCCATTAAAATGCTTCAAATTAGCAGAGATGAAACCTAGCTAAAGTTGGCAGACTTGTTAATCAATTTTAAAGTCTTGACAAAATCCACATAGGTTAGTTATATTTTTTTAAAAATCACCAACTGTTGACTTCTTTCTTGTACCAAGCTTTAAACATGTCAATAATAAAGCCAAAGTTGGGTGTTTTTGGGAGTCTATGGAGTGGTGATTTACCAGTAGTCATAGTAATAGAGATTTTCTTTATTAGGGAAACATTTCTTGGAAGAAGGTGTATGTTTATGAATTTAAGTAGCTTCCTGCTGGTTTACTTCACTTTTTATAGCCTATTGCTTAAAAGAAATACAGGCAACAGCCAAACCTTGATGCAAGCATGCTGCTGGGACGGTAACAATGTGACAGTTTATTTTATTTATAAGGCTCAATGGCATGAAGATTAACAGTGATGAAGTCTAATCAATCATGTGCAAGCTTCATATAGATGAAGGGAGCTCCACAGGAACTGATAAGGAAAGGCATTATAGTTCCAAGATCAGCTGCGTGTTTATCACAGGACCTCTTGTTCATATCTATGGAAGCTTGTTTCCACCACTGAAAAAAAAAATGCCATCCATAGCTCGAAATTTTGAGTTAGTAAATTGAAATTTTGAGTTAGCTCTCCCAATCAGGAAGGTCAGTGAATGACATCATTTCCTTGTTACCCGGAAGCAGATGGTGCAGACGCATGCACACTCAAAATCGGGTAGTGACAGCATCAGTGAGCTACCAATGTATCATATATATGTAACAAATGGGAACAAATTGCTGTTGTGCTGATAATAACGCCATGCAATTCAGTTAGTAACGCAAGGATTTCATCATTTGTAAAACCATACTGAAAGTACTCGGCTGTTTGCTCATTCATGACCAGTAGCTGTAATACTGGTAGCTTAGCTGTAGCACTGGTAGCTGATGCCTTCCACCTTCTGTTTCCGGGTAACAAGGAAATGATGTACCTTCACAGAGCTTCCTGATTGGCAGAGCTAACTTGCAATTTTGACTTATTAACTCGAAATTTTGACATACCTGGCTTGAAATTTTGAATTCTGAATAGCATTTTTTTTTTTTTTTACTGGCAGAAACAAGCTTCCATACATACCTGTGAATGTTGTTCATACCTAATATGAAATTCCAAGTAAATTAGTCAATGTGACAAATTCTCTTACATGAAGCACCCATGCACAGCATTTTAAAACCACATCTCTTTGTATGTAATTTTGTAAGTATATGCATATGAATAGGTTGGGCCTCAAATACTGCCATTCTGCCAGATCTAGCTGATGAAAGGGAATAACGGTAAAAAAAAAATAAGAGAGACTATGACCAAAAAAAGGCATTAAAAAACATCCTAGCCCACGTACTCAAGGTAGGTTTAGAAAAGTAATATAAGGCCTTTATTTTACAGGGCTAAAGAGTTTTGAAATACACCAATGTGTATCGGTTTGCACCTTCTTCTGGGTTTAGGGACACAAAGATACCAACAGAGCAATTATGCCTTCACTCACCAAAGGTGAACTCACTAAGTGAATGTGTTATTTTCTTTCTAGCCTCATGAGGCAATGGTGTCACCCAAGAAGTACAAAGACCTCTCACTGGCTGTTATAAACACTTTTCGAACCAAGGACACTGTAGATCAAAGAAATTAAAACCAACAGTAAAATACATATTAAAATAGAACAGATACACTTAAGCCACAACAACAGCAAATATACAGCACTGTCATTATACAGAAATGAAAGACAACAATCAATCAAAAGAAAAATAAAAATAAAAAACAGTGATCCTAAATCAGGACAGAGGTACTGACTACAAAAACATGAAATGTCTAAGTACTCATTAGGACCAAAGTAGCTGGTGCTTCTAAAGGCATAAATCCAGTACGCTTCCAGTAGGCATTTGATTCTATCCCCACCCCTGGCATCAAAAATAATAGTTGCAATACCTGACACGCTTAATATGATATGTTTGTATCCATATGGATGGGTGGTGTAAAGGAGCATTAGCAGTTTGTCAGAAGTTTGGAAGCTCCAAGCTTTGCACTTTTTTTTGTTACCTGAACATCTGTGTGCCTACCATCCAGTTATTTTTGTTTTGTTTTTTTTTGGGGGGGGGGGGTTGTTTTTGTTTTTTGTTTTTTTTTTTTTTTTTTTTTTTTTTTTTTTTTTTTTTTTTGTGAAGGTTGCCATCAGTTATGCCACACAGCATAAGGCACAGTTCTTTGCTCTGGTCTGGCAAAAAACATGCAGAGAGAACCTGCTGGAGGAAAGACATTGAACAGCTTCCTGTCTGTCCTGACTCTACAAAAGAAACTGCGTTGTACTGTATATGTATAGGTATTGGCCAACAGGACTTATTTACTGTATATTTTGAATATGCTAATAATCTTGATGAGTACAAAACCAGTAACTTGAATTTTTAACTTTATTAAAGCACCTTTATGGGTACTTCCAATTACTCTTCATTATAGGCAACAATGATAACACTATCACAGTGCTGGTGATAACGACGTGTTATCATTCAACACTGCTTCAGACTAGATGGAAAATTCTGGGCACCAAATATTCTCATTTCTTCCACAACAACTGTTGAAGCACCCTTTAGTTTGGCACTCCAGCCCAAACTGCCACTGTGAAAGTGCTTAATGGCCCACACTGGAAAAACATTGTTTATATCTGTTCAGCCATCAGGTATTAAAGTCCATAACTATATAATATTGAAGCCAAGTAGCAGAAAGCACATGCCTATCCCACCATCCACACAGAGACAAAATAAGGTTATTATGGATTTTATGAAATTATTTTCTTTTTTAGTTTTTTAGCTGCTGTTTTGACAGCACCAGCATCCCAATGAGCATGGACAGATTCAAATAGCTATTTTTGCTTTGGAGCTATGTGTGTGTCATCTGGAGGACTTGGATAGCTTTACAGTACTTGGGATCAGCAGACAACTTCTAATTTATTTTCCTGACCCCATTTGTGTTTTGATGATAGACTGTGTTTTGATGAAATCAGCAATTATTACTTTAGAAAGTACAGTTGTAGGAACACAGACATGCAGCGAGTTTTCTCTGGGGATGTGTCTGTCTGTTTGGTTCAGCTGGTATAGATGAATGTGGACTGTATTTTTTTTTAACCCTGTTTTTATGGGTGCATGTGTATGTGCACGTGTGCATTTTGAGAGCTAATAGAGGCTTTCTTTTCCATTTGAGAAAAATAGCTGTATGTATGCAGAATGCCTTAAGAGGTCATCTGTTTTAAAATTCATGTAAAACTGTGCCTTTTTAAGTTTAACCACTAGCCCACACTATAAGTTTTATTTACTCATATTTTGGTGAAAAAGCAAAATAAAGCATCTGACCTCGGCACTGCACGCATCCTCTTGCTCTATGGTTTCTTGTGTTTCTCAGTGGGGGAAGTCAACGCATCGTTAATCAAGTCTGTCTCTCACAGCAGTGGGTTTTACTCAGTAGTGGGGATGGAGGTAGATGAGAGGGGGAGAGAGAGCGAGTCCCAGACTTGACCTTCCTCTGTGATAGTTGCAATAGCTGTGCAGCAGGTACTACTGTACCACAGAGGTTCCACAGGATTATCCTCGGGATGCCTCTGGAGAGGTTCTTGCTGCTTTTACTTTCCAAACAGTATTGCTAGCAATGCAATATTTGTTTAGATTCTTCTTCTGGTTGCAATTTTCAATTAAATTTGTTCCTTCCCTCAGGAGACTTGAAGCTGGAGGAGAGCAAGTGAGCAGCAAATTTTTTATTTTTTTTTTATTTCTGTGCAGGGAAGCATTCATATGAACATGCCTTGGTATAGTCAGTGGAGTGCACTCAGGGCTAGCCTTGCCTCTTCTCACAGAGTGTCAATTAGGAAGGGATTTGAATGGACTGAAGTGGAGCCTCCAGTGAGGTGTGTGTTGCAGAGAAGGAGACATGAAGCGCGGAGGGCAGGCATACAGACAGACAGATAGACAGAGACAGACAGGCAGGAAGAAACAGAAGGAAAGAGAGACAAAGACGCAGAGCAACAGAACTGTGAGCTTATTTATAGATTCACATGTGTGCACGGATGAATTTCTCTCAGTTCCTCGGCTGGGACCTCACGCTGCGTTTCGTCCCCAGCATGACTGATTGATATGACTCATTTACTGGCTGCACAAGGCTGTTAGGACCAACAGACTGTGAAAAATTAAGATATCCTAATGAGAGGACCAGATAAGGCGCACAGCACAAGTTTGGATGATTCGATCTGATTATCACCATAAAATGCTGTCACTCCTAATGGATAATGTTACAAAAGCCCTTTAATTTAACAAGCACCCTTCCCTCCAGCTACAGTGGATTGAGATGTAATTGAAACAATTAGAGGCGGCAGAGGTAGAGGGCTCCATGGTTGCAGCTTGGATAAAAGAAGGTGACACAGAGAATTCACCAGCAGCCCTCTGCTTCTCTCAGCTGTTCGACTTGACTGACCTCTGAGTCAATTGTTCCAATTCTTGTTTCTGTTCCTCCATTTATTTTAATTGAATGAAAATATCAGTCTGCACACCTCTGTCCTTATTAGTTTCAGGGGAAAAATCTATTTCTAGTCCACATACTTTGCTCTGACCATCATACCAGAAACACTTTCAATTACAATGACTTAATAACATTCAGGCTGCCAGAAAGCAAAGATGTTCTTCAGCCTGTTTATGTAAACATGTCAGCGATTTCTTTGCCAGCCTTAAAAGGGCGCCCACTCTGTCTGACCTCCTCTGCCAGTGTCACACTCTGCTTGCCTGCTTTAACGACAGCAGCATTTCAGGTTCGTCCTGATTATTTTATTAGCTAATTGCACTCTGAGGCCATCTTTGTGTGGTGTTAACTGGCGGTGCAGGATTTCTTTAGCGAGGGCTTTTGCAGGAAAACTGTGAGGTGAGCTAACAAGTGTTTTTCAGCTGAGTGAAGCCTGCAGGTGAGACATTTCTGTGGGCAGAAAGTTCATTAATTTTCAAAACAGTGAAAATATAAAGATGGGATGAAATTAGCTTGATCCACGGGATTGAGAACTGCACACCTTTGTTCCCTTTTCACCTCTGGGGGCGGCACTGTGTGTGTAAAGAGAGGATGTGCCCATAGCAACGCAAACTCAAACACACTTTCAGCAAATGTGATTGCAGAGAGAGCAGAGGCAGGATGCTCAGGCCAGCCACAAAATGTAAAACAAGAGCTTTAGACTCATATTCCCCACTAAGTCCTTCCCAGCACTATGTGATGGTGGAAGAGAGCCTCTTGAATCAGTCACAGCATGTCTGTGACAGTGAGATGACCTCATCCTGCGCAGCAAGATTTTTTTTTTTTATTTTATTTTTGGCTCTGCCTAATTAATCTGGGCACTCTGGTTGGCTCCTGACAGCAGGCTTGTAAAGTAAGATTTGTGCACTGCTCATTATCATTGATGAAGTGGAGTGTCAGTGGTGCCAGGAAGCTCGGCTGGTCGGGGCTGATGTGGGTGAGCTGGTGGTAGAGAAGTCGTCAACCCATTCACTTCTGTCTCCGCTCCGACAGTCCCACTCCCAGATTAATTGCTCCCAGACCACTTTTGTGGTTGAATTGAATTGTAATGATTCATAAGGAAGTGTAAAATGTCTGATTGTACGTGGATGTGGAGGCAACTAGGATGATCTCTGGGGTATATCCTGTAGATTTGGTTCTCTAGCTGTTATACTGGAGCTGGAGGTGAAAAAAAGATGCCAATCTTTAGAGGATTTTCATGTACAGTAGCTGGTGTTTAATTCTGAGGTTAGCTGTAGGAGGAAAATTCATTTTTAAGCTCTGTGTTATAATGTAATTTATCTGTATATTGTGATGTTAGACATAGTCTTACTAAGCCATCCTCCCTAACAAGATGGTTCAATCAAATTACCAGTTTGTATTTAATACTTTTTTCACACGTGTATGCCTCTGTATGCACCTCATGATGTTTTTCTTAGCTTCACTTCCACTTGCCCCTTAAATAACTGTTGTTTGCCTTACAGTTATATTTTTCATTACCACTACATTTTTCATTATAAAGCCATCTATTTTGTGACATTATTTCACAAATGCAACTAAAAGAAACTTACTGCCGTGTTTTTCTTTTTTATCATTTTGTTTGTCTTTGATTGCAAGTTTTACCTTTTAAATATTTTGATGGAAGAAAAGTCCCCATTGTTTCGCCCCTCTTTACATATCTATGTACTTCAATTTATTTATGACACATTATGTTTTAATGCCTTTAAACATTAAGTTTTTCTCTGACTGAATATTTAAGACTAAAAAGGACTTTAAGAGCCAAAAGTACTAAAAAATAAACTCTAAAATAAAATCAATAAACTACTAATGAGCAGTTTGTTTTGACATCTTTAGAATCCATTTGATCTGGAAAAATAATTGTTAGATTAAATTAAATGTTTAATCATATTAGAATTAACTTGGTAGCTTGGGTGGATAAAAACATTAGAAATGGTTTGTAACCTGTGATTTAGAAAGCAATTTTTAGATATGCTATTTGATCAGTTTTGAAGCTGACCTCAATCCAGAGAGTAGCGGGCAAGGCTCAGCTTGAGGATCAAGGGAAGTCACAAGGAGTTAAAACATCTGAGAATTTGTAGTACATGTAGATAATAAGTGCCTTACTGAGGTTTTTTGATAGCATTGGCAATGACTAATATGGCCACACAGGGCTAAGGTGAGGAGAAGTGAATGTAAACAGATGGTGATATATAAAGCGGGATAGCCTCTATTTAGGTGGACCAGCCAGTTCATCTCAGACATATTGATCGGCACAATTTACTCTCTTTACTCAGAGGATTATGGCTCTGTAGAGTAATATAAAGGTTTCCTGACATGTCAATCAGCTGTCACTGCCAATTCCACAGAGCAGACCTCAGCCTGTCACTGAAATGGGTTTTCTAACTCCCCCACCAGTCACACAGGCTGCATGTCTATTGCCAAGGGTTCTTGGAGGGCACTTTTAGAAATGATAATGTTACTGTAGCTTTCTAGCATCTCTTATTTATTAAATCCTCTCTCTTCCAACTGCAGTACATGTAATTATTTCTGCTCTACTATTATTTGTTAATGGAATGGCAATTATGGCCAGTTAGTGTGACTGTATACCAGCATTCTGTGGGAGGATATGCTTTGGGTGCATGTTTTGGTGACCCCCATGTTTTCTTCTGACCTCTGAAAATGACTCCTTTGGCAGAAAGTGTGCATGTAGGCAGGCCAGCAGAGGGGCATTGATTCCATGTTAGGATTTATTGTTGAATCCCTCCGTTTGGATGAGAGGCTCTGACCTTGCCCATCTCAGGTGGAGAGAGCTGATGCCTTACTACCCATGGGCTGTAGTGAAGTTATTAAAAACTCCATTACCACCATTCAAAGATAGACATAACTCACAGTGCGGATATAGAGATGTCAAAACAGAGATTGATCTGAGAGAGAAGTGTAACCCAGAGAAAACTCAAGAAAGGAAGAAAGACTGCCAGAACTGAAACACTGAGCTTTAGGCATCAGTCAGAGCCTGAACAGCTCTCTCAGCTACACATCTATCACACCCTTTTTCAATAACCCCTCTCTGTCACTGTTTAGATCCTGAAGGAGTTAAAGGATGAGGACTGGGACATGGGCAATATCATCTACACACTGACCAACAGGCGATATGGAGAGAAGTGCATAGCTTATGCAGAAAGTCACGACCAGGTAGGCTTTGCTACACCTTCTTGCATTCTGCCAGTACAGTCTGCATTAGTTTAGGTGTGAACAATTAAACATGCACCTCCTTTTCAGGCTCTGGTTGGCGATAAGAGTCTGGCCTTCTGGCTGATGGACAAAGAGATGTACACCAACATGAGCTCCCTGAGCCCCATGACACCCATTATAGACCGTGGCATGCAGCTGCATAAGATGATCCGCCTCATCACTCATGGCCTGGGTGGAGAAGGCTACCTCAACTTCATGGGTGAGTCGCCATGCTAATCCATAGAATCTAGCAGTTCAGGTGCATGTGGATTTTATTATATGCCAGAATATATTTATATTTTAAGTAGGCTTTAAGGAATATGGCATTATCCTTATCTTTAACAAGATCCTTTTTATGGTGTGTTATGGTCTAGTTTTTTTG
Source organism: Heterochromis multidens (assembly GCA_015108495.1). Lineage (NCBI taxonomy): Eukaryota > Metazoa > Chordata > Actinopteri > Cichliformes > Cichlidae > Heterochromis > Heterochromis multidens. Next base: position 14,867 of record VUQS01064024.1, read on the forward strand.
TTTATTTCTATTGTATTTTTTTTACAACCATCATGACAGTTATTACTGGCTCTAGTAAGCTCAAATCCCTAATATTCATTTTCTTTTATTCAAGTATGAGAATTATAAAAAAACATCTCTAATATACTTTTTGGGTAATATGAAAGTGAGTTTGCATAACTAAATACAACATGTATAGCCATAAATTCAGCTTTTACATAAGACCAAACAAATCAAGCTACCTGACATCATACTATTTGATTAGGCAATATTGTTATATAATCATACCACATACCAACATGGTTCAGCTAGCATTGAAATGCTGAACAGTCAAGAGGTGATGAAGGTCATGATTGTGAGGCAGCACCCCTCTGTTTGGCTCATTCTTTATTAAAACGGCAAGGAGAATCATTTTAGATCCCCTACATGCACTGTATTCTTCCTGAATTTGAACTTCTTCCCTCAGGCAGACACAACAATCCCTTAGTGTTCACTGAACAGATATAAATACACATTTATTCTCCTGTCCATCCAAGTGTTACACAGGGAACAAGCAGTAAGAGGCTTTAGGATAAATATTTAATTGATAAGACTATTCCCAGCTAGTGGTGTTGTTGCTTTAGCTGCAGTTATTTTGTGTATACCCTTATACCATAGTGTGCTTTTTAGTTTCAGGGTAAAATAGAAAATAAATAAATAAATAAACCTTTTTTACCATTCAATAATGAAAATGCAAATTCATCAAGGCTAAAAATAACTTGAAGTAGCTCGAGCTACTTATTTTTCATTCGGGGAAAGTGCTCATTTATATGGTTTGTTGTATTTCACGGAGCTGAAGTAGCTTGCTTCCAATAAGTCAAGGCTGATGATAAGCATCAAAGGACCATTTTGAAGTGTGGCTGACATTGCTTTGCAGAGCTGATCATAAAATACAGGACAAAAGCCATCAAATAGGTCCCCTTCTTTTCTCAAATGAATTCAGTTTTCAGTCACGTTGAAATGCTCTTCATTTTCAACTCATCATCTGAGCCAGGGCATGACTTTGTCAAGGCCTGCTGGTAAAGATAATAAAGTGATAATTGATGATGATGGAAGTTGACCTTGGTTAAAAGGAATGCATTTCCTTGAACGTGCCACTCACTAGCTTAATGTAAATATAGCTTATACTTGTGATCCACAGCATTTTAGCTCCACCTGGTGACCAGGTGCTCCGGTCAAACAATTAAACAGTTCCTGCGCTGCCTATTTGACTTTGTCATCAATCCGTATTCACCATAATGTCCAGTGTTGCTTGAGGAAAAAGATTGTGAACTTCTGAGAAGTGAATTGATGTGCTTGGTGAAAGAAGCACAGTCAAAACAGCTGTTCTCAATGGACAATCATAACAGGGCAGTTCATAATGATTAGGATGTCAGAAAAGACAACTGAAGGACAGTTGATAGTAATTATATCTGATTCCCTGGCTAAAGTATAGCTCAGAGGCACTCAGTGCTGCACTCTTGGCGCTTGTCTCGCATGGATTTTGCTGCCACATTTACTTTCAACCACTCTGGCAGCTTCAGAATCACGGAGAGTTGATGAGAGAAAACAATACTTGAAAAGTCGATTTGACAGTGATTTCATTAACTCAATCAGTCTCTTTTGGTAAATACTACAAAATTTGCTCACTTGCCACCCCAGCCTAAACCCACCCACAGAGCAATTTTCCATTGATTAGAGGTCACAATGGTGTATCGCTGTGTGGGCCAAAATTGAGTTAAAGTTTGGTTCAAAAGGGAGAGTTTAGCAGACATCTAGATCACACTTCTCTGTTGTGTGAACACCATTTCAACTGCTTTACATTCAAATAAAGATTACAAAAGCTCTTGCATCAAGGTTATGCAGCACTGTTGCCTCACAGCAACAAGGTTCTGGGTTCAAATCTCCTCGTCCAATGCTGTCCACCTACAGTCCAAAGACATGCTTATTAGGTTAACTGGTGACTGTGAATTGGCTGTGTATTTGCAGTAGATAAAGTGCAAAGAATCAAGCACTCTATGATTGTAGGGGTAAATGTGGGATTTAGTGTAAAGTACTTTTATGGATTTATTGAACAATCAAAGAGCGATATTATAAATGCCAATCCCATTTCATTTTATAAGGGAATGGACAAAGCAGGACCTACTCACTTTGATTGCGTATAGTGAAAGGGCAATGGGAAGATTGTTAGGTTCTCTGACAGTCAAGAAGCCAGTACAAATATATTTACCATGAGACATGGATTATAATGTACTTATATACAGAATGACATAAATTTGTGTTTTACTTTTTGTTTTTTAAATAGGTGACAAGTAAGACTTTTTATGGAGGGGATGCTGTGCGGTCATTTGATCAAATAAACTATAAATCACATGCAAGGTTTAAAAAAAAAAAGAAAAAAGAAACTTAAACTTTTAGAGCAATCAATTTGATTATCATTCAGTAATATATTCTGTCCACTTTTAGACTAATCATTGTTAAATATTTTTCTGTTATGCATCTCTGGACATTCATATTTGTTTTTATTTAGTTTTAAAGATACAAATAAAGAAAAGATGAATGTTGCCACCATGATTTTACCCATCAGCCCACTTCTGTCTGGGTTTTTTACAGCCAGGAATACCAAGTTATGAGCTAAACATGGATTTTTGGACCACTCAGTCAAGATATATTGGCATGCAGACTTTTAGCTTTTTACAAAAGTGTTGCATTAACTATTTATTATTTTTTTTACACCCCATTTTCAGAGGCTCAAAAGTAATTGGACAAACTAATAGTATTTTACAATTGTTTTTAATATTTGGATGAAAATCTGCCTGAAGTCTAGGACCCAGGGACTTTACCAAATGCTGTGTTTTCTCCCTTGAGATGCTCTGCTAAGCCTTTAATGCAGCCACCTTCAGTTGCTGTTTGTTTGCGGGTGATCAGGTGACTGACTTGGTCATTACAAAAATATCCCATTTCTTTGCCTTGAGAAACACTGGGGTTGCTTTTGCAGAATGCTTTGGGCTGTTATCTATTTGAACTGGGAAGTACCAACAATCAGTTTTGTAGCATTTGAGCCAGGAGTAGAGTTGTCAAAAAAATGATTCTCGGATACAAATCAATACTGAAAGATACTATCAGATTAGATACTCATTTGCCACAGTATCGATTTGAACAGTGCAGTCTTCTCCTCCTCCAGTTGACACACAGCTTCACACAGCACCTGCAGACAGGCAGGTACATGGCCCCTCTACTTACTAGCAGCACATTCACAACACTGAATAATAATACTGAATAAGACCTAAGTAAAGCTCCCATTTCATTGAAATATTAAACAGGTTTCATAAACCTTAACCTGGCTGGCACACACATTAACATTACCCGTTTGACTATTAGCAGTAACCCAGAAGCCACAAACCAAGCCTCAGGGTGTCAAAAGCTAGTGTACTCTTAATGCTGGTCCCAAGCCCAGATTAATGGTAAATGGGAAGGTTGCATCAGGAAGGGCATCCGGCATAACTGTGCCAAATCAAACATGCAGCTCCATGTACTATGGCAATCCCTGTAAAAATAAGGGAGCAGCCGAAGGTCCGATGGCCACATTAGCCGTATCTTAAGTTATCATTAAGGTAGCAGTTAGCAGCTATGACTAATAATAAAATGATATAGTTAATTTGGGAGCTAGGCAGCAAACATTATCAGTCCTGCCTGCTTGTAACGTTATAATAGACGGTGTTAATTTAACAAGATAACACAATTATTTGTCTCTAAAAGCTGTTACGTTTCTCTTGAAGTCTCAGATTGAAGCTTACAAAAGTCTACCAGCAACTAGACAGAAACAGTGGTGACCTACCTTTCCAACTCTATTTGATCAGCAATAAAAATATGGTGCCAAGTCACCAGAAGCACAGCACTTCCTCAGACAACCTAAAATATTGTTGTCTTTTTTGTTTTTGTTATTGCTTTTTTTTTTTTAACTACCTAAGATGATCTTAAAACATTTGCCATATATACACCTTACAGTTATGTTAATATAGTTATTTTTTGTATTGCATTAGTTAACTTAAAAATAGTGCTGTCATTGGAGTTATTGCTTGTATTGTTCTAATCTTTAAAAAAAATAAAAATAAATAAAATAATGCCTCTTAATTTTTGGTATGCGTGGTATCGGAAATGGTATAGAGTATTTTCCTGGGTATCAGTATCACACTTGAAAGAATTTAAGAATTCATCCTGCTACTTCTATCAGCAGTCACATCATCAATAAATAGAAGTTGACCCAGTTCCACTGGTAGCCATACATGCCCATGTCATAATGCTGTTTGACAGATGATGTGGTATGAGTCGAATCATGAGCTTTTCCTTGCCTTCTCCATACTTTTCTCTTTCCATCATTCTGGTACAAATTCCTTGGTTTCATCAGTCTAAGGATTTTTTTTTTTTTTTTTGAGAACTGGGCATGCTCTTTTAGATGTTGTCTGGCAAAGTATATACTGGCCCTCTTGCTCTTGAGTGTAACCAGTGGTTTGCACCTTGTTGTAAATCCTCTGTATTTCCATTCATGAAGATATCTCTTGATTTCAGTGATACACCTACCACCTTGAGAGTGTTCTTGAATGGGCTAGATGTTGTGAAGGGTTATTTCTTAACCATGGAAAGAATGTACTTCATTGTTGATTTGGTACAAATATATGGAATTATATTCGTGAAAAAAGTGCCACCCAAGATAATCATAATCACAAGCAAATAATTTCATATCACAAGTTCATATCACAGTAGGTATAGGTATTCATTGCCTCGCACACAATTAAATTCCTCTGGCATGAATTCAATAAGAGGCTAAAGAACTTGCCTTTGAATCCTCCAGTTTTTAAGATTTCTTCAGCATTAAAGTAATCCAGTGATAGTTGTCAGTACTTCTACTGTTACAAGGCAAAAAATAACTGATAGTTCAACAAATTTCATTTTCCGTATTGTAAACAAATATGGTATAAAACAGAGCTTATGTTGCTGCCACAGTATAAGTCAGTTTAACACGATAAACTTAACCTGTGATTCAAAGGTTGTGGCATCACTGCTTTGAAGGTAACCAATCACATTAGGGTCCTTCTTTCTTTGGGCTCCCCCCTCCAAACCGTCAAAAGTCAGATTCATCAGAGCGGAATTCATCTTCGAGAGTAAAGTTGCCTGCGAGAGCGTGAATCTGCTGCAGCACTTGCCAAGCAGACACTCTTGCGTGTGTGATGGCTTCTTTGTGTGCTTGGCTGCTGAGTTCTACGCACGTGGGTTGTTAAATTTACGTGCAAGGAATTTAATTGCACTTGTGACAAAGAATACCTGTGCCTGTGAAATGAAATTATTTGCTTGTGATTATGTTATATCTTGCACGACACTTTTGACACAAATATAATTCAATAGAATAGGCCTCACCTGGCCATGAAGTTGCTTACCAGTCAGTTGACAAATTACTTTTCAGCATCTGAAAATGGGGGCACTGTAATTCCTAAACACTTCATGCAATTCTTTTTTGAAACCCTTGAATTAAACCTGGAAGTCTGCACTTCAGTCACATCTTGATTGTTTGATTTAAAATCCAATGTGGTGGTATACAGAGGCAAAATTACAAAAACTTTTGGACCTAACTGTATGGTTGCATTACACAGACATAGATACCTAAGTAGTATACAGTATTTCTTTCACCACAACTGGCTCACACTAGTTGGATGGTCTGTTAGTACAATTAAACACACAGGGAGTCAACAAATTTGTCAGATAATTGCATTGTAATTGCTCAAAAGGTAACAGCACCACAGACACAGTCCAGAAATCCTGTTTACAGACTTGAATTATCAGAAGTGATGGCAAGCAAATAGCTAGTGGCTATATTTGATCTGTCTGTATCTACCATTCACAGCAGCCACACCCTTAATAATGCATAACTTTGAGCCTCAGTACAATTTAAATGGGTAATTAAAAAGAAGAAAATACCCTCATACAATTGTCATGAAGTGAAAAAATAGCTTTAGACATCAAAATAATCACCAGACTGTAAACATGTTTATTTTTGCTATGGCATTTTAACATAGATATACTGACATTTGAAAGCAGTGGTAGCTCTATATAAATCTGGCATAAACCATAGCCAGATCTACATCTTAGCCTCAACTGAAAACACAGTCAGCCTGTATTAATAATACACAAATCATGATGTTGTTGTTCTCAATATTGATTACATTATGCAAACATTCACAGTGTATGTTGGAATAAAATATCTCTACCCCTAGACTAAAAATTACAATCATAATAATTGGACCTTGCAAACCTGGAGTTCAGTCAATAAATCAGCATTGAAGGTGTGGGTTAGAATTACTTATAAATATTGCTAAACCAGTTTGCTGTTTATAAAAGGCCGCTGTGACTGTGGGTTGAAAAAAAACGTCTCTGGTTAATTATTATTAAGAACTGATGGTTTACATGAAGGCAGGAGGTTAAAGAGTATTCTCAAAGAAGGTTTAAATTCATCCACACTTACATAAATTGTATATAAGTGGAGATGTCTGTGTCCAAAGACTTAAACATAAAAACTATATCTCTCTCTTGAAAATTCCATCCATCCATCCATCCATTTTCTTCCGCTTATCCGGGGCCGGGTCGCGGGGGCAGCAGCCTAAGCAGAGAAGCCCAGACCTCCCTCTCCCCGGCCACCTCTTCCAGCTTATCCGGGGGAACACCAAGGCGTTCCCAGGCCAGCCGAGAGATATAATCTCTCCAGCGTGTCCTGGGCCTGCCCCGGGGCCTCCTCCCGGTGGGACATGCCCGGAACACCTCCCCCAGGAGGCGTCCAGGAGGCATCCTCGTCAGATGCCCGAACCACCTCAACTGGCTCCTTTCGATGTGGAGGAGTAGCGGCTCTACTCTGAGCCCCTCCCGGATGGCTGAGCTCCTCACCCTATCTCTAAGGGAGAGGCCAGCCACCCGTCGGAGAAAGCTCATTTCCGCCGCTTGTATCCGCGATCTCGTTCTTTCGGTCACTACCCA